>PVJI01015230.1:0-41587 GCA_004026765.1 Micronycteris hirsuta | reverse complement strand
AGCCCAGCAGTTAGGATATTTGTACTACACTTGACTTTAAACCTTACTAGAGGTACCATAAGTTGCCTCGTACATTTTCAGAACAGTTATTGCCATGTGAATTGAAAATCTTAGAATTTATTTCAATCTTTGACAGTTATGGAAGAGTTGGTTGAGAAAGAATTAGTTTGGGTCTTTCTTATTATTTCTTTTTTTTTTTTAAGTTGCAAACAACAAAATCCCCCTGGTTAGTGTAAGCAGGGAAAAATCAAGTAAGGGATGGAGATAGTTCCCCCTAGTTGTTGGGAAAATTGAAGAAATGGATTCTCAGTTGAGCTTCTGGGAATGATGCTTAAAGCAGACTGCGGAGCTGGGTCACTGTGGGAGTTGCTGCCGGAGACACCATAAAAAACTTAGATTCAGGAAGCTGCCCCCACAGCTGTGACGCCATTTCTGTCTCCAACAAGAAGGAAGGGAACCAGGATCCCCGTTGATTCACAAGGCAGGTAACAGAGCTGCTGTCTTCAGATCCAAGTCTTCCAGCCACCGTCCCGCACCCACACACCTGACCTCTGTCCCCCGGTGACCAGATTCCCCAACTCTCTCCTGAGTGCATCTGAGTGGCACGTCGTTAAATCACTTGCGAGACAGCTCTAAGACAGGCTGGGAAATATGGTTGTTTTTCTTTAAAATTTGTTTTGTTTTGTTACTCTTTCTGTGCTTTGCTTTTATTTTCTACTTCCTCGGAGAGGGTTGGGGAGGGTGTCAAGCAAGCCAATCCATGGTGTGGACTTGGACATGGAGAAGTCAGATGACTCTCACGGCGGGGTTTCCATGGAGACATAAGTGGGGAGTGAGGTCAAGCGGGAGGGCTCAGGGCGTCAGCAAGGTGGGTGGGGGATGGGAAACCAAAAGGGAGAAAAAGAGGCATTTACTAAAGTATAGCACCTAGAAGCATTTTGGAACAATATCATAGTATAAATGACACATATCACAGGATAAACTTATTTTATAGTTTTTATACAATCTTTTTTTTTGAAGTCTCATAATCTTTTGAAGTAGACAAAGAATAGTTGAATTAGTCTTAATACCACCCAACTCCTTCACTCCAAAAGTGATCTGTTTTATACATTTGCTTTATTGTAAATTATTTTAAGTTAGAGTATGACTATTTAAAATTCAATACTTAGGAGTTTTTATCAAAATATATAGAATTTTATAGCCCTTTCCACACCTTATCTTTTTTTTGTTTGTTTTTCCCTTAGACCAGATGTTAAAAATCTCTCCAGCGCTAATAACTTCTATTTTTCATTAAACATAGGGGAGGGGTGGGGGAGTAGTTAAAAATGCAAATTAAATAGGAGCAGTTTTTCAAAAGATAGGTGTCTAAACTGAAATTAAAGCTGGCATAAAGAGTGTAGCTCAGGCCCTGACTGGGTGCCTCAGTTGGTTGGAGCGTCATCCTGTACACCAGAGGGTTGTGGGTTCGATCCCAGCTGGGGCATGTATGGGAGGTTTGTTTCCCCCTCTCTCCCTCTCTCTCCCCTCCCCATTTCCCTTTTCTCTGTTAAAAGAAAATCAATAAACATAGCTATAAGGATTAAAAAAATTTTTTTAAAGAGTGTGGCCCAGAAACTATGGAGATTGCAGCTGAACATCAAGTAAAACAAGGAAATGGACCGAACAGACCGCCCTGAAAAATGTCAAACCTGGCCAACTTGTATCTTCCATTGCTCCTGGCAGTGGGCATCCCGCTGCCTCGTTTCCTGTCTCGCTTACCCTGTTCTCTGTCATCGGCGGCAAAGCAAGTAAAGTACCTTTAAGTAAAACTGGCCACCGCAGAGACGTGCACACTGCAGAGACCTCCAGAGAGGACCGGATGGACTCAGCTGGCTGCCTCATTGCCGCACACCCTAGTTTATATTCATTTCCACTGGGGAGCGACTACGGTTGCATCATTTAAAAATCAACTTTGGAAACGATTGGTCCCCAAGAAGACAAAAATTGATATTCTGTCATTCAAATCAGAACACATCACACTTCCTCCATGTTGGCCATGGCTGGTAAGTTTAATGGATCTCTTAGAGCTTCAGGACCACCACCTGCATCTTAAAACCAGGTCCCTCTACCTTTGTGTGACAAGGCCATTCAACAACATGGACGAGTTACCTCAGCCTTTCCGACCACCCAGTTCACAGAGAGATTGGCTCAGACTCTCACCTTTTACTGGGCTTGAGGATTTCTTTCAGTGTCTATGTTGGATACTTTCTCTCTTTGTCTCCACTTCAGATGGCCATTTGAATCGCTCAGTCAGCCTCTCAGGTCTGGAAGTAACTCAATTTCTATGTGAAACTTTGAGGGGGCAAAATATCAATCTTAGACAATTCAGGATAATCGAGTAAATGTAGGGTTAGCCAGTTGATTCAAACCTTCTTGCTCTTCCTTTATCTTTACAATCCGTAGAATAGAGTCTAAATTCTAGGACCTTACTTAAAGCCAGTGTGCTGCAGAGAGATGGACAGGTGGGGAGCATGGGTCAGGAGCCCCTGATCCTTGGTCATTCTGCTTGCTACAAAGATTTGAACCTTCACCTTCCTGAGGATACAGACTGATCAACCAGATCACCCCAATGGAGTCCTTATTGTGAGATCATAAACAAAATTTGCCTTCCCACGCTCCGAACCCCAGAAATCAACAGCAGTTTGGTATAACCTACCATGAAAAGGGAATAGGGCGATGGCAAATCCCTCTAGTGCTTTCACTGGGTTTTGGTCAGCTGATTTGGGAATCTAATTACCGCGGGTAAGATGTAGGAATATACATAGTATTCATGCATTTCTATAAAGTAATGATGTGAAATAGAAAAAGGAGTTCTATTCTGATTTTTTTCCCCTACTGGTGAATCTAATTTCTCTATTGTTTCTTCTTTGAAGCAGCTAGACAGTGGTTTCATAATACAATCCTCGGGAGAGAGTGGCTATAGCAGAATACAGGACAAGAGAGCAAAATTTAGGACTTTTGAGTAGCAGTCAATTTGGTAGCTCCCAAAACCATGGGGATTTGGGCATAAAAGTTGTTACTATGGGGGCTGGTGGAAAAGCCAGAGGGATTAAGCAGACCAAACCGAACAAACAAAAAACAAAACACCAACCAAACAAACCAACCAAAAACCAAACACAGACAACAGTGTGGCGATTGGCAGAGGGAAAGAGGGGTAGGGAAGGCGGAAGAGGGCAAAGCAGGGATAAATGGGGGCAGAAAGAAACTTCAATTTGGGTGGTGAGCACACGATGCAGTGTGCGGATGATGTGTTACTGAGTTGTATGCTTGAGGCCTGTATGGTTTTATGAACCAATGAATTCAATAAAGAAGTTAGGACAATACACAATGAATTGGATGGATAAGAGATAGTGCTGAATCTCCCTGTACTAGATAAATGTTTTACAGGCTGGAAGAAAAGCAAATGCAAGGGAGCAGGACTACTAAGATGTAGGGTGTCCTTCAGTAGGGATCTTGTAACTCCTCCCTTTGGGGGAAAGAGGACAGAAAACATAATCCGAGGTGGTTTAGAGAGCCCATGAGCAGAAGGAGCTGTTTCTCATTCCCAAAGAACAAAGCCAATCTTGGAATGTTCTTTCATGCCGACCCCTGGCACTTCACACGAGCCAGGGCAGGAATGGAAGTGATTGCGTAAGGCTGATACGCAGGGGTCCATCAACGACTTTGGGCAAATCACTCAGCATTCTTTCCCCTTGGGCAGTGTGGTTGGTGTTATCGGCTGGCATGGCGTAGGTTCAAGCACACTACGAACTCTAATCTCAGAATTATTAGCCAAATTACACATAGAAAACACCGAACTGGATGACCCACATTAAGTACGTATATATCAAAGATATATGCACATTAAAGATGTATGCATATTAAATATATGTTTATATTTATATATATTTAAATAAAAACTTCTTACGGAATCAGAATGCAACCTGATAAAAAAGACTGTTGGGTTTATGTGTCCTGAAATATAACTTTTGATTTCAGCCCACCACAAGCCATATTGATGATTTTACAATTTTAGGCAAGGGAGATTTTATGATCTTTCTGAGCCTCTCACCTCTGAACACTGGGCTAGACCAGGTGGTCTCATCTGCCTCATCTCTTTTGTATCGCTATGCTTTTGACAATGTAGGCCTATACGTTTTGTCTGAGTTCTTAATCAGGCCAAAATCAATTTTAATTAGTTGGTCTGGTCAGAAATAAAAAGAAAAAAAGTGGATTATTAGAAAGAAAAGTCAGTATGAATAAGTCAGCCCTCCATCTAGTTGAAGGCATTCTTAAAAATATTGACATGGCCTTTTTATTTGTAAATTGATATAATGATTTATTCTAGCAAGCAGTATTGAATGATGTCCAAGCACCCAGCTTGGGAATCCGCGTACCTTTCCTGTCTTAACCCTAAAAGAGGAACTTACATGGTCAGGAATTCAAAAGCCCTCAGATGCTATATCTCAGTGGATCCAGCAGGAGGCAGTATCACTGACTTGGGACAAGAATAACAATGAAACTCCAAACTTTAAAACTGATTCTGAGTAACTGCCATGCACACCATTGCTATTGGGATTGAATTTCAGTTGCACATATGAGCACGGGCTACTTGGGGCATGTGTGGAAAGTTAGTACCACACCCAGATCAAGTGGTGCTGGTTGCCAGTGTCCATCAATCCTATTGTTTTCATATGAGAGATCGATCTGAGGCCTTGGAAAGTCAAGTGGCTGCCCCAGATGGCGTGTGAACTACAGGTCTGTAACCCTGTTACTCAGTGCTATGGTTTTTCCAACCGTATTAGCCCTGGCAACCGGAACGGTGGCTATTCCCGTGACAGCCAGACCCAAATGCGATCTTCCTAAAACACAAGTCGGATTTCATTTCCAGGAGGCATTTAGATATCTGAACATCTCAGGGGTTGTCCTATTTAGTGATGCGAAGTAAAGACAAGTCGATACCAGCAAGGAGGTAGATAAATTCAGAACACATTTCCCAATCTGCTGGAAGATGAAAACTCAGCTTTTTTTTGTTATCCTTGGTCCAGATTTTTCTGTTTCTATTAAAAAAAAAAAAAGTGAGTTAAGCTGCACAACCATTGGTTTCGGCATTTTTTCAAAGGGTTTCTTTCATTTTGCAGAAGACCTCATTTATCCCTAGCTCTCCCTACTCCCAGGGGGTTGGAAACGCAGCCAGGGCATCTGATTTATATAATTAGCCTTTCGTGAGTATGGAGGGCCTCTCACTCCAGCATGAAGTGAAGTGAATTTGAGGAAAAACACTCCTCCTTTATCCTTCTCCTTACCCTCCCTCCCATTTCTAGTTCTCATTTGTAACCCGATTTACCAGGAAAAGCAATGATTCTGCAATGCAGCGTGATCTCACCCTGTCAGAGCTTTCAGCCCCAAAGACTTAGAGCCCATCAATTTCATCATAATGAGTGTATAATGACGGTCCCTTTGGTATTGCTCTAACCCAAATCCCCATTTAAAGACGGGGACTGGATGGACAAAGGCTAGTGTTTCAGGAAGGGCAGCTTTAGGGTAGATCAGCCATGGAAATCGGCATTGGCTCACATGTCCAGGACCTAATGAGAATCTGGCAGAAGCCCAGAAGGAATTGAATCCACTCTGCCTCTGCATTCTAGTCCCTCTTTCAGCGCTTTTCGTGAGAATCCGTAGAATTGAACAGAGAAGAGGTGAGGGAACAGTGCAGGGAGCGGGCAATCACAGGAGCGCTTGCTACTGGTTCGTCGTCTCTGTCCTCCTTAGTGCAGTGACAATAGCCAGGACTTCTGATCGTTTCTTCGATGAGGACTACTTCCACACTCATCTCTACGTCCCATCTTGTGACTTTGGGCAACGCTCGAGGGCCCTGCCCTTGACGGTGGTAAGTATGTGTACTTGAAGTCCATGAGGTTTCCACTCCAGGATTCATGCTCGTGAGAATTTTCTTATTTTACTGTCAGCCTCGTCCTTATTTTTTTCCCACTCACGTCACCTCCGTCATGCATTTTCTTATGCTTAAAATCAGACAGTGCTAGAAAACATAGATAGAGAAGTGTCACTAGAGATGAACTATATAAAAGGAGAAGTGCAAATAGATAGTTAGGATGAATGCCAAATTTTCTGGCACCGTAGATTCAGACTTCTGTTTGGAAGTAGCAGGAAAATGTCAGTGAGGAAGTAGGGAGAGCGTTTCCTGTGGATACAGCTCCCGCCGAGCTCTTAGGGTGGAGCTGATGCCCTATTGGCAGAAGAGGAATGGACCGAAAGGTTAGAGAAACATCTCGCCCCAGCACTTTTATCTGGATGCATGTGGCGCTTCCTTTGGCTCACATAAAATGAAAACTTTTCAGAGTCCTAATCTCAGAGATACCACTCATGTGAAAACAAAGAGGTTTTCAGGTAGACGATGAATACTTTAGAAAATGTTTACGTCTTCCAGGGGGGGGAGAAAATACAGGGAACGATGAAGAATTACTGAAATCTTTCTTGTTTGTAGATTGATCTAATTTAAATGTCGATTTTTTTTTTCACTTGAAGTGAGAGGAAATACTCTTTGTTTGCCGGCCTTTGCACAGTTCTCAAGTTGGTGAGGCTGGTGGCCAGTCTGATTTGGGTCATTGTCTTATATAGTGATTTGATCTTGGACACATTGAGTTGCTCAGCCAAGAATGTGGAAATAAAAATTGACTCTAGGTGTGACCTATTGGTGCTGTAACTTGCTTTCTGATATGTTCAAACGTGTCCTCTGGTGAGTGTGGGACTTTACGGGATTGCTCAGTTCCCAGCTCTCTGAGCAGGGACCCTATTTCCCTGTCTCCCAGCTCCAAAACAGGGCCACCACAATGCTCCAAGAAAGGGCGATCCTGGACCACAGAGGCTCCATACCATCTCCTCTGACTCCCTTGTAGGTGCACTCTTTTGTTTTAAGAAGGTGTAATAGAAGCAATAGGCATTCGTTTGGAAACACTTGGCCCCTTATAGGTTACTCAGTGTGGGGACATGTGCAACGCTGCTTTTCATCTGCTGGGTTGTTAGGAGAACTCACCCCCTGCATCCACACGCGTTCCCTTACTCCTCTCTGTTTCTTTCCTGGCACCCCACCCCCCACTACCCTTTTCCCCTCCCTGTTTCTTAGCTTGCTTTTCAGCCAGTAGAGCTTTCTTTTTCATCTCCTGCTTATTGATGAATGAGTTTCATTCATCTTTCTCTCTCTCTGTTTTTGGGGAGGAGGGGGCGGTGGGGTGGTCTGTGAATAGCTATAGACTTCGCCTGCTCCCATTTTTCCACTTGGCTATTCAGTTCCATGGAGACAGAAAATGGAGGGGAACAGCGGGGCGGGAGGTGCCAGGGTCAGAGGTCAAGAGTAGCCACCTTTTGAATGAAAGCTTCTGATTTCCACTGGGGATAACATATTGTAACCCAAAGTAACTGTGCAAGTACTTGGCTGTCAGAAGGCTCAAAGCAAAGGGAAGGATGAGGGGGGGAAGGAGGGAAAGATCAGAGAGAAAGGGAGGGGTGCAAACTCTGGGGTCATTTAACATTATTTGCAGTGTTTTCAGGATAGTCTTTGGTGACTCTGTATGCGAACCGTGATGGTTTGTGCCACTCTGCACCTCTTTTCCAGGGCTGGACCTGGAATATATTGTGCAGTCTGTAGGGAGAAGATTACAGTCTTCCTACCTTAGAGATGGTTTTATTTAAAACTATTTCAGTAGTTGGCACACCACTGTGCAAGGTCAAGGCTTTTCTGGGGGTGGGGAGAGTTGTGCTACATGGTAAATGTAGCGTCACTTTGCGAGACCAGCACTGAATAGGTTATTTGTATTCTATTGAGCATTATATATGCATTTGAATTTATACGTTTTAGTGTCTTAGTGATTGTCTTATGGCCGCATTGCTAGGAATTCTATAGAAATAGTGCAGGGAATGAGATTTGCGTGGTTTTGTGCTCACAGGTGCTGATTAGTACCCCAAACATAATTTTGATGAGGAATGGATTAATATCAAAATCCAATTGTAATGTTCCCACTGAATTTCTAAGGGCCCCGTCTCCCTTCTCTTGGTCTTTATGCCCTGGCACACACCTCAGCTGTGTTCACTAATTGTGTGTGGAAAGAGTGAATACAAAACAGAATGCACAAATGGGGGTGAAGAATTTTTTGACTATCTTTAGCACTTTTTGTATGCCAGGATATCGCTCGGTTTCTATCAAATGATCCCAGTACAACTGGAGACTCATATACCAAGAGGAGTTTTTACAAGATTAGGGTTTAGTTTTGTCTGGGGGGGAAAGGTTTACATTCTAATAATATAATAATAGATGGAATCTTCAAAATACAAGGATTCCATCTATATCTACAATAAGATAGAAAAGGGATGCTCCATAGAACAGTCATTTCAGAATCTGGCAACTCATCAGATTCACGTGGGGGAACTTAAAAATTCTTTCCCCTGGGCTTCCTCACTGGTGATTCTGATGTGCGAGCTGCCCTGTAAAGCACCATAGCACCGGGCAAAGCAAAGAGGGGGCCAGTCTTGAAAAAAAAAAAAAAAAAAAAAAACCTCTCCAAGTCTGAAACACAGAATTCAGAGCCATATATGACCCAGTTCCATTATAACAAAACAATGCAAAGAGAGTGTTATAAAACAGAGCTATTTCCATGTCTCATGCAGCTGGCCCATAGAAACAGTGTCTTATTGATATGATTACAATAAATACCATGCAATGAATAAACATGAACATCCAGCGCTTTCTTTCTGAGGCCGTATATAAGTAATAGCTATGCTTCATGAAGGAACTAAATGGAGTAGTTTATGCCGAGAGCAGAGCAAGCAGAGCTCAACTGATAAACTTTTTGTGATATTTTGAGATATTTAGATTACAGTGTCCTACCATTAAATGGCATTTGCTCTGCAGTCCAACCACCTTTCAAGGCCACAAATGATGTCATCGAGTGGCAATGCCTTACAATGATAAAAGCGCCACATAAGGGCAGGCTGGCATCCGCTGTTGCATTCTTCTTCACAAAATTTTATTTCAGTTCACTAACAGCAGCAACAATATCGGAAACCTCTGGAAATTCTTTACTAAAAGTGTTCATTGGGAGAACATACCCAGAAATGACTGGAGGGAGAGGGTGCTGATGGTCTAGGAAAACTCTTTATGATAGTTGGCATTGGTTGGTAGTAAATTCAACTCCTTGGCATCCATTGCTGATTTTTGTTCTTCTTGATTTATCCAGTGTACACTTCTGATTTTTTTTTTAACTTAGTTTCCCCTGACTGGTAGAACTGTTTATTTTCATGTTAAAAGCAACCAACCACGTTCTTCCTTTTGCCAGCAGTTAAATACCATGTTCCGCACTGTTTGGTGACTGGGGACTAACAGACACGGGGTACGTTGCTTGTACCTGGTTTCTTGTTGGCTGGGTCCGCAATTTCATGACATTTAGCTTCTCTGAGGATTAGGTTTCATCTCTGGAAGATGGGGATAATATAAATTGTCCTGCTTGCTTCACATAGTGGTTGGAATCCCATAAGAAAATATGCAAAACTTTCTTTGTAAACCGTTCATTACTCAACAAATGTGAGAACTTATTAGACCTTCCTTTCTTTATTATATTGACTTCTCTTAAATCTCTGTATGATTTTTAGTTATACAGAAATAACTATAATATTTATTTCGAAAAAGAATGCCTTTCTCATTTATTATTTGAGAGATCAAGCAATAACAGATAATAAATTATTAGAACTCTTAAGGGACGTATATTAATATTGCAATTCTTATCCTAGATTTTGGACAATCGAGAGTGAAGAGTTTGGGGGTTAACTCTACTTTGTTAGGTCTTGATCTTTAAATACTAAGACATATTTCTTTGATTATGTCACTAATTAAAGAAAACAGGACAAACCATACTGAGAATGAGTTCAAAGAACAAGAAATTGGTTCGCATGTTTGGTTTTTTTTTGTTTTCATCGGAGTTGCTGGAATTCTGCTTATTCTGCATTTCTCAGGGAGCTTCTTGGTACTCTTCCATGAGAATCCAAAATTTAAATTCTGTCACACACAGCATTCTGCACCGAGCAGGCTTGCTACGTGTTTTTATGGACTTTCTATACGTAGTTCTCAGACCCTCTCGGCATCCTACAGAGAAACTGTGGACTCTATGTGTTACTTATCCACTGAGTTGACTAGTAAGTTCATCATCCCCCTCTTTTTTTAAACAACTTTTTTCGTTATTTTTCATTACTGACACTATTGCAGATGTCCCCACTTTCTCTTCCTTTGGCCCCCCTACCCCTACCCTCACCCCCTTCCCTCACCACCCTGCTGTCTGCACCCATAGATTATGTGTAGGTGCTCTCTGGCTGACCCCTTCCCCTTCTGCCATCCGGTCCCCCCACCCCCTGCTCTTCAACCTACGAGTCTGTTTCTCTTTGGTTTGTCAGTTTATTTTGTTCATTAGATACCACATGTAAGCGAGATCCTACGGTATTCGTCTTTCTCTGACTCACTTGTTTTACTCAGCATAATGCTCTCCGGGTCCATCCCTGCTGTCACATCCAGTCTGCTCTTTCCACGAGCTGGTTGACCTGCAGCACCATGACAACTCCCGCTGCACCTGTCTCCTGGTGGATTTGTGGGCTTTTATAGCGAAGGTCCCATGAGGAGCCCGCCCCACCCCCATCCTCAGTGTTCATTACACCACCCAGGGGTTCCTCCCCATAACTCAGCTCTCTCCCTGCCCTGCTTCCTTTCCCATGCCTTCTGTAACTGCAGGAGAGCCTTTGTGTTGTAGGTCAACTCTATTCCCCGAATTTCCTTGGTTCATTTCTCTCTCTGACACATTCTGCAAATCTTCTGGTTGCTATTTAGGAAAAGCTCATTCTGTGATGTTGATTGCAGGAGCTGCATTTTTAGCAAATGCGATACAATACCCTTTATCCTTTTTCTCTCCAGAAACTGGGCCTGTCTCCTCTATAATTACCCGAAACATCCTTATGAAATCTATTGGCACAACATTAAATATGGGGAATGAGTGAGAATTCAGCTAAAGGTTTAGGTGGAAGGATTAAATTATAAAGAAAGCTAATACCTTTTAACACGACAGGAATAGGTTGGACAGACTTTGTACTATATTTAAAATATTTGTTTTGAAAATGAAACCTTCAGCTGGGCAAGGTAGTTCTCAGCGATTGAAATGATGATCCCTTGCAGTGGAAGCAAGATGAATTCAGGAAAAAAAGAGTCAGACACCTGCGAGGATAATCTGAGACACAGGATCTGCCTTCCTGTTCTTTCAACAACTTTCTCCAAACCCCTGTGGTCAGGAGACCCTGGTACCTCTTTGACTCCACCATTAATTCAGCAAACACTCATCTCTGCCAGGGTTCACCAGGCTTCACCATCCCTGGTGCACCTTCCCCAACTCAGCCCTGACTCCCAGGCAAGAGTTAGGTCCTTGCTCTACCCTGTTTCCATGGTGCCCCCAGCCTTGCTTGCTATTATTGGCTCGCGTGTCAGTTCTCCATCCCAGATTGTGATCTCCTTGAGGGCAGGTTTTGTGCGGTATCTCTGGTCTCTGGTGACACCAATGAAGCACTAGATGAATATTCATGAGAATGAATGCACGAAGAAATAAGGGGAAAATGATTAGTTTCTTTGAAACAACTAGTGCATATATATATATATTTTGCTTCTCAAATTATACTACTGGAATCACTCACCTATGGAATCACATACTTAAGCTGGGAGGTCACTCTAATGATCAAAAAATTCGAAGTCAAAAGGGATAAAATTTATGAAATTGTTTAAATAGTGGATTTTAATGAGATAGCAACGGTTGTTTTGTCTGTCTGTCTGTTGAGCCATCCATCTATCCTGCTATCCTTCCATCCATCCGTCATCCATCTATCTAGAAAGAGGGTTCAAGTTTTAAACACAGAAAAAGTAACATTGCTACCTTGAAGGTACAGTCGCCTCACCTGAGACCTTTGATCACAGGTCATCCCGACTATAATAAGACTTAGGGTGAATGGGCCTGGGCTCTCCATAAAAAGATTTTAAGCTTAGGCCAGAAGAGGGGGACTTAAGAGGATTTGGCTATACCTTGGGGCTTCTCTGGCCTTGTGAATAAGCACTGCCCTTTACTTGGCCGTCACTACGGTTCCAGGGCCAGGACAGGGTCTCTGGCCAGAGAGTCAGAAGATTAGTTCTTCAGGCCTGATTCCCAGGCAGAGGAGATAAAAATAGCAGGATACCATTTCTCCACGTTTGTCCCGTTCATGAGGTAGAATCAGGGATGAGAAGTCAGGGAAGATTCTCTAAGGGCAAAGATTATACATTCGGTGAAAGTGTGTTTTTCATACAAAAGCAGGATTTTCAGTCATGTGAACAATTTCTGCCTCCTCTTTGGAAATGACTGCCCACCATATTCAGTGGTCTGAAGAATATTCCGTTTTGGTTTGCATGATGCTATTACGCGTCCCTCTCTTAAGGGCATGCCATAGTGTGCTTTGCACTGGATGGCGTAGCATTTACTAGCTTGGGTCCTCGCTCTGTTCCTTGGGAAACTTGCTAAATGACTTGATCTTTTTAATACTCAGCATTCCCATTTATAAAATGGGGTGGACAGTGATAACTAGTGGGGGTAAGGATTAAATGAGATCAGAGCATATAAAACATTTAGTGTTGTGCCCAGGACCAAAAAGAAAAACATCAGCAGCAATAGCAACAAGTAATAATTAATGTTAACAATTATAATTAGAAGTAGTCCATTTTGGGCACTGGGGTGCCTGCATGACGTGACCTCAGGGGTTAGCAAAGGCTGGACGTGGGTTGAACATAGTGCTGATCAGTATTCTGGCTGAATGCATGTAGAAAGGCTGAGTGCCCATTTATGTTCAATCCCAAGGGGCCGTGAACATTTTCTTGCCTCTTCATACTTAGGACATTCTTCGGAGTCCCCAGTTGTTCCCCGATTACTCCGAGGCTCACTTTGCCTTCCCTGGAACTGATTCCGAAGACGGATGTAAGGGCTGTGGTCTTGCCCGTGATTGCTGCTATACCATCTCAGCTCTCTCATTCTTGGATCTATTACCCATCTTGCTTCAGTTCTTTGCTCTGGATAGGAAACCAACACAGAGTTAGCTTTTTTGAAATTCCTGGCCATGAACCCTAACCCCTGCGGCGAGTCGGTGCCAGAGCCGAGTGGGTTGAAAGAGTTGGCCGCCTCCCGCTATTTTGGGCAGGAAGGCAGGAAATCGTCCTGCTTTACAATGACTATGGGCAACGGGGCCAGGAATAAAGCGGGGCTGCTATGAAAACCTGTTCCCAGGGCGGTGTGCTGAGCCACCTAGAGTGGGCATAGACATTTGACTGGGTCTCACTGTGTCTCTACGGCTAGCCACCCATGGGCCATGTATTTGTTAACACGAATTATAATGAGACATGTATAACTCTTTAATTAACTTTTTTTTTAATGTTAAAACCTATGTGAGGACCAAAAACTTGGAAAACAAAGTCAGGATAAGGAATCCTACTGTGCTAAATGGCTAGGACACTTTGTTTTCTGTTTACTATCTACCCAGAGACGCAGTAAGCTTTTAGACAGTTCAGATCAATATCTGGTTCAGTCAGGAAAAAAAGAAAATCTAAAGCATATGTACTCAGCTAATGAATACAGAACTTGAGATTAGTTCGAGCAAAGTGTAATCGAAATTTGGATTAGCACATATCTCAGGGCTGTGGAAAGCTCGAGATTAGAAACAATAATGTTTTTGTATCTAAGCATTCTTATTATACTCTTCAAGTGGCACGGGGACCCGTTTCTTGTTTATTCTTGCTCCTTGTTCCTTGATCTAGGTGTTTACTGTTGAAAGTCTAATCATGGGACAGGAAATAGATTCAGAGTAAGCTGGTGACAGCAGAGGTGGGCGCAGACAGGAAACAAACATCCCCCCCCCCTTCCAGCCCACTGAAGGAAAGCTTCTAGCTCATCGATGCCCTTCTGCTCTAACGCATCACCTCTTTGGGATTCATTCTATTTGCCCCTCCACCTCCCCTCTCCAGTCTTCTTTGTTCTGCTCTGGGTACCAGGAGGCTGGTCCTTATGGAAAACATCCATAGATGCCTTTGCCATCTGGCTTGGTGTGAGCATTGGCCAATGGAGGCATTGGCCAATGGAGGCGCTGCCAGGAGATGAAAGAGTGGGAAAACAATGAATCTAGGCTGTTCCTTTCTCTCCCTCCCTCCCTGCTCTTTTGTCACCTCCCAGAGGCTGACGGTCTTCAGGCTGTCCTCTCCTCCTGCCCAAGCTCTCTGGAGGTTCTTGCAAGTAGTATCCACTTTCCTCCTCGGGCCTGAAGGGGGTAAAACTGTCTTGTCAATTGCTCACCTCAGTATGTTCCAACATCTCCCCTTGGGGTTGCCAAACTTGTCCCACCTCATTTTAAATAATGCATTCATTAAACTCTGCTCAACGACTCCATTCGAGTGTGCCATCTGCTTCCTGCTGGGACCGTCCTCTCTGTGTCACTGTAGGAAACCTCCAGTCCCCTCAGACGGGTTTGCTCATGGTGTTGTAACATATCCTCGGTGGCTTTTCTGCCTCCACATGTGTAATGTCCCATGCCCTTCTGTGCCACAAAACCACACCTAAACCCATCATGCTCACCCGGAGGGCCATTCCAGAGGAAAGGGGTGGCACAGATTCTTTGGGGGAAAAAATGATTGTGTGCTATTTTAGAGCAAGCTTTATTTAAACATAGATTATTCAACATCATTTATCTGTTCATGTCACATGGAAGGTTCCCTGAGCAGAGTCCATTTCTTTCAATTCTATACATTTCTCCATGATGGCAACCTCTTTGGCATGCACCCTGGAAAATGTATTTCCTGATATAAATGAGCTTTGATTGGGAATACTTTTAAAACTTTTTTCTGTAGTCAAGTAAGCATAAAAACAGCTCACTTTTCCACGGTAAAGCAAGCTTCCCAGGCTACAACAGGCATAACCGAATTAGGACTTCTGAGACCCTCGGATCTGCCTTGATTTTCAAGGTTTGGTGGAAACCAGGAATGTCAGGACCTGCTCAGACACCCAGAAAAATAATCGTGTTTGTGTTTCACTGGTGTGCAATCGTGGGCTCAGTGGTGTGGTGCCTGGTGCTGCCAAGCCAGAAAGTACAAAGTACCCTCTGTCAATAAGCTTCATCTTGGGCGCTGGGAAACCAGAGGCCTGCCACCCGCCTTTTTCTCTGCAGAACTACTCAAACGAGTGACCACAATGTAAACAGGGAGAGTTTTCCTAATTTTTAAAAAGTTAGTGGGATAGGTAAGAAAATATTCATTGGAAAGGCAAGTAATAGCAACGTGATCTCTTGGCATCAGACCGTTGATAGAGATGGGAGTTCCAAAGCCAAGTTGTCTGGATTCTGTTGTAAGCTTCCATCCTATGTCCCCCTCCCTTTCATTCACCTCTTCCCTTGGACAGCCTTACTATTTAACCATTACTGTTTTATTATTTCTATGTAAAGTTTTGTTGTTTGTGGAATTTCCCCAGAATTGTGATGGTTTCACCTTTTATATTCCCCAAGTTTTCCCCGTTGTTTATAGAAGTATTGGTTATGATTTATGGTTATACATGATCAGGGCAATATGGTTTATAGTTTATCAGGTGGTTTCACGTGTTTATCTCACTTACTATAGTTCTATCCAAAATGGAGAAAACAGACTATTTTCATATTTATACCTAAAGTGATGGAGATTCTGTAGATGCTCATGATTGGCTCTCGGTCTTTCCGTGAGTGAGAACTCTGGAGACCAAAGGAACCAGGGCTTTCTGACTAGTGGCTTTGGCCTCTCCCCTCAAGGTACAAGTGATCCACAAACAGAGAAGAAAAGAGGGAGAAACTGAGGCATCCTAGAGCTCTCTGTGATGTTCAGCTTCCACCACCCGTTGCGCAGAGCTCCCTGGAGGGCTGAGCTCCGTCTGGCAGGGTTATTTGTGCTGGCAGAGCGGAAAAAATTGGTATGGACACATGCTAGCCAGTGCACATAGCATGGGAGCCTCATACGTCATCTTAATGTCTTGTGTTCACATTGTAAAAAGTAAAAGAAACAGGTAAGATTGATTTTAATAACATATGACATTTAATCCAATATATAGAAAATATTGTTTCACCATAAAATAGGAATGTAATCAGTATAAAATATGGATGAGATACTCATGTTCATTTTTTCATCCTGTCTTTGAAATCCAGTGTGTATTTTCCATCTACACCCCATCGCATGTCAAGTGTCCCCTGGGACAAGTGGTGTTTTATTGAACAGTAAGAAGTGGCACTTTTGCCAAGGGCCTGTCCTTGACATTGCATCAGGCGTGTCGTGTGGTCTCTGTTTTGAGAACATCAGAACTACGGTCAGAATATGCCCTTGAAAGGCCGATCAGTAAGGGAAGAGCATTTTTAGTGACTCTGCTTTCAGCCCCGCGAGGGCCGGGCCTGAACACGTTGCTCTGGATTTAATGGCTGGCACAGCGCCCAGCTCTCGAGTCCACGACCGAACTATTGATGGATTGGGTGAGATAACGACATTTGGGATGTTTTTACACTCTTTTTTTGTTCATACCACATCTTTAAAACCTGGTGTGTGTTCCACATTTCCCGCACATCTCCGTTCAGATTCCCCCACCTTCCGTGTGTTCAGTGGCCACCTGTGGCCAGTGGCTGTGGCGTGAGACAGGGTGGCTACAGACAGCTGGGCGTTAACTCCGACTCGATCACCGACGTAAGTTGCCAGTGGTATGACCAAGGGCAAGTTATATCATTTCATTCTGTTTGTTTGTTTGTTTGCCACCTCTCTGGAAGATGAGTTCCAATTTAAAATTCTGAGTCACCTTGTAAAAGAGGAACCAGATGGCAGGATACATCTGACATCCACACCTAACCCCACACTTTCTAGCACTTACCTAAAGCAATTGCGTTCCCTTCACTTAATGATCCAAATGGTTCCACTCATGGGTGTGGTGTACGTTTTCATGCACCTCCTCACCTTCCCCCCAATGTGCAGATGCGCGGTACCAGGATCGCACGTAACTAGAAGCACCGAGAGGAGACACTGAGGACAACAGATAATGGGCTTTTCAGTAACCACAGCTTGGCCGCTGCTCCGGTGGCTGGCTGGGGCAGATGGCAGAGAAACTTGCCCACAGGCCAAACTCTTGGTGGGGCCTGAGATGTCCTGGTGGGGAGCAAGTGATCCTAATTTGGCTTCTGGCTAGATACTTGACTGCCAAGCAAAGCAGCCAGAACTAAATAAAAGTAAAAGGAAACGTCAGCGTTCAGGGCTAAGGCTGTTGTCCATCTTGCTACAGGAGGCCAACCTGGGCCCCGCACAAGGGCGCCCCGCGCAGTGCAGGGGAAGAGTAGGCAGTGAGATGCTTGCGGGGGCCCTGCGGGGGGAGGGGGCCTGCCAGGGGGCGGGACCCTGTGGGGGGCGGGGCTTATATTCATCCGGAGGGAGAGGCCGGTGTTCAACTTTGTCCCAGGGCACATTACGGGCCACCAGCAGCCCGCTTTGGGACCTAAGCAACCATATTCAACATTCAAGCTATGACTAGAAGGAAGAACTCTCGCTAAACTGTAAAAACGTAATAACAATAACAATAAAAAATGTTTATAGCTAAAGCCTCAAATATGGAAGCCCATATATACCCAAAATTGGTCTAAATATGGGTGGGCATTATTTCTTCCTAGGAAATGAAAGGAAACAGAGCAACCTTAAGTATACGGATAAAGAACAGACTCTAGAGAATGTTCTGTCAACATCTTTGGCTTGGGTGGTATGTCAAGATTTCCTTTTCCTTAAGTATTTTGAAGCAAATCCTAGACCTTTGATGATTTCATCTGAAAATGCCAAGCTAAAAGCTTATTAAAAATTATAACCATATTACCATTATCACACCCGATGAAAACAATACTGAAGATTCCCTTGTTCTAGACTCACAGATAGAACAGACTGATGGTTGCCAGAGAGGAGGGAGGTTGGGGGACTGGGTGAAAACAGTGAAGGGGGGGTTAAGCAATACAAACTGGTAGTGACAACATAGTCACGCGGATGTAAAGTACAGCCTCAGATACATAGTCATGATATTGTAATAACCACGTACAGTGCCAGGCGGGTACTGGAAGTATCAGGGGGAACACTGTGTAAAGTATATGGTTGTCCCACCACTACGCTGTACATCTGAAACTAATACAAAATAATATTGAGTGTAAACTTAATTGAAAAATACTTTTAAAGTTTCAAAAAAAAATGTTGATCGTCCTTTCCTTTCTTAACAGGATCTTTATTTCCATAGCAAATGGCACAGGTTAAAAAGTCACCCGTTTGCCGTCGCCGGGTGCTGTGCTCGGCAGACTCATCAAAAGCTTCACTTCCCAGGATAAACTATCCTGAGATAGATATTTCTATCTGCCCTCAGCACCCTGCACAGCTAATTCATCCTTAATTTCCAGCATTTCAAGTGCGCCGGCCCAGGAAGTCGGTCAATTGTATGATGAATGGCTTATGAAGGTATTTAGGGGTGCTTACCTTTTGCTTTTTCCCGGTAAATAGCTGCACTGCTTGGGAGGCGGAAGCACGCCTGCCCTGTATCAGCACAAACCAGTTTCAATGACTTATTTGTAGTCCCCTGAGTCAGGAAGTAGGGGCTGGTGCCACGCCGTGTAGTTGTGGATTCTTCTTTTTCTCTCTTATCTCTCGACTTTGAGGTGAAGCAGTTTTAGACCTAAATAAACTCTGTTGTTTAGCTTCATCACAAGACCTAGTCACGTTAACCCATTCATAGATCCAGGAATAGCTGCGAGAAAGGGAAGCAGCCCAGGGCTGCCATGTGGCAGAGGTGGTCTGAAGCGAGGGGGCTGTGTGACATGGCTTGGCTGCCTGCCTATCTGTGCCTAATGGGCAGGCCAGGACCTTCATTTTGGGGAATTTGTGAAAAGGGAAGAAAACAATCGACATGACAAACATCTCTTTGGTAGGCATTACACTGCCATTAAAAATAGAAAACAAGCCCTGGCTGGTGTAGCTCAGTGGATTGAGCATGGGGTGCGAACTGAGGGGTTGCTGGTTTGATTCCCAGTCAGGGCATGTGCCTGGGTTGCGGGCCAGGTCCCCAGTAGGGGGCGCGCGCGAGAGGCGACCACGAGTTGATGTTTCTCTCCCTTTCTCCTCTTCCCTTCTCTCTAAAAATGAATAAATAAATTCTTTAAAAAAATAGAAAACAAGACATGACAAAGAAGCATTAAAAATATCTTATGGCTTGTTCAATTTTTGAGAAAATCAACCAATACTGTAAATATCATGAGATGGTAAGCAGGAAGGTAGGGAAAGCATTGAACGTAATTGAAAATTAAAACAGTTTGGCTAGGGTGTTAGGACTAAGGAATCAGATTTTCTTTTGTTTTCAACCTTTTAAAATATTGTTTCATTCCACATTGTGGTTACTACTTTTTCCCTTTTGGAAACTGACCTCACCAAAATGTCAAAACTCATTGACTCACCCCTAAGTGCGATATTTTTCCATGGCAGCTGTGGACATGAATCTACTCAACTCATGTGCATTTTCTTTGGGTCAGGGTGGCCAAAGACCAAGGGGCTTCGTGTTTTATTGGAGTCCTAGTTTTATTCCCCAGATACAAAGGAACATGGGGCATGAATGACATGAGGTCACCAAAGAAGAATGCCAGGGACATAATCCCAATGACAACGGGCGGTGGAGACCCTGGCCAAGTCACACCTACTTTTTAAGTGCATCTATAGAATTCACAGTCATTTTTATCCCACTGCCTTGGGCTAGAAATTTATAGATTTGAAGCTCAATTTCAAAAGAGTCTGGCATTTTCACAGCCCATGAATGAGAACCTAAGGAAGAAAATTCCTTTGCATTTGCTTCGGTTGGAGCCTTGGGGAAATGAAGTCAGGGCAGGCAAGAGTTCCCCGGGGTCTTTCTTTTGCTCAATGTACAGTGCCCGGTCTAGGATGCTGCGTGGAGCCTTCATTGGTGTCCTCCAGCACAAAAATCACTAGTGGGTTTGGTTCCGGTGAGAAGGGTGATCACATTTCCTGACTGAGGTCCTACTTCCATTGGTAACAGCCGTGCTGGTTGTACTCTCTCATCAGCCCTAAGAGAACAGGCTTAGACATGAGATACACAACATTCAAGTCTTCTGCCAAGACCTCTGGGAGGTGGGCAATGTGCTTAATGTTTGTTTCTGTTTTCCTACCTGTAAAATGGTGCTAATGTGGCTGTTTTGCCAAGGATATTGTGGCTATTGAATAAGCTCTAGTACAGTCGGCTCTTGCACTGAAGTGTAAAATAAAGAGTAATCTCAATGTTGTTTTGATGGGGAGGGAAACAAAAAAATGCAGATTTATATTATTTTCTTCTCTTAGTCTTTTAAAATTTAAATCCAACATTCAGTGAAGGGCCGATTCTGCCTTTTTAGTGCTTTCTAGACAGAAAATTATATCCCATGCTAATATCATTATTAATGAATATATTATATATATATTTGGTTTTCTTGAGGAATGATAGGTCCAAACTTTCTAAATGAAAGTTTTGTTTTCCCCAACGAAAAGTTTTCATCTGTATGTGCAAATATATATTCTCAGTTTTGGGGTCACAGTGCAAAGTTTAAAAAAACTGGAAAATATATTTGCTTTCAATGTGCTTTTCCTTAGAAGCCTCCAGAATGTGGTCGAATATCTTTTAAAGTATCAACAATGATCACAAATCATATCTAACGTACAACTGAACTGGAAAGCGAGGATCCCGATGGAGAATGAAGCTGGACAGAGCTCCCGAGTTGCTCCCGTTATTCTGGGAACTATTTGACCAGGAAGATTGGGCTGTAAAACCAAGCGATGACTTTGTTGCTCCATAAAATTCCTGAAAGCCAATGTATCCAAACACACAGCACACTGGCATGAGCAAATTGCTCTCCTCTGAGAACAATAGATTGCTTACCTGGGTAAGCAGCTCACTTACCAGGACTCACCTGAAGACCTTCCCCTCACTCAACTGTTCTGTTAAGAACTTCACTTAATCTTGGTCATGTCCCTGCCTTGAAAGATTTAACTTCAACCACTTGAGACCAGACCCCAAAGCCCTACAAATATCCCCCTGGACCTATTCCTTCTGAGGCCTTAAGAGACAGTCAAGGTTTGAGTCTTCCTGGCTGTAATAGGTGTAGGACAACTGGCTTTGCTTAGTCCATAGAGTTTTCTGATTGGTCTTCTCGAGGGGAGTTGACAGTTGATTTAATTGTGTACAGCTTTTATGATCTGGGGAAAAACTTGAAGAAAAGAAGGCAGCTAGTAGATCTCCCCAGCTTCGTAGTTATAATTATTATGGAGAACTGCATGCAACACAAGGCTTTTAATCCTATGGGACATTAGCCATATTGAGCAAAGGAACAACGTTTCAATTGTCATGAAAACCTTCCAGTTTTGGTTTAGGTTTTTAATGGATAAGGGTCACACATTGTGTTTCTTTCTCATGACCACAGAGTTTTGTACATACCAACACTCAATAAATCCTAGTTGATGGATTAGGAGCTGGAGAACTGACGGAAGGTCGCTCCCCTTTCTAAACTTCTCTGAAAAATGTACATTTTGTTTGTACTTAGATTGCCTCCTGAGTGACCCTCAGCAGAAAGGAACTCTGTGTTGCCCCGCAAGCAGCTGACAAGCTGTAAATATACATAGTAATCAGATTCGGTGATTCATAAATTACTTTTTACAAGTCTTCTGGAAACAGCAGTTATGTTAAAGAAGAACTGTAAGTAGAAGTTAACAGTGAATTCATTCACAGGCTGTGCATGTGCAATGTCGAGAGAGGAGACAGAAAAACTTTATTAGCAAAATAGTAAAAATTATACCATTTGGGGAACAAGCCTCGTTTATTCAATCTGCTATTTTGTAAATGCACAACCAAAAAGAGATTTCAGTCTATGAAATGGGACAGCTGATGACTTCACATCAGAAAACGTGAGATGTATTACATAATCAATAGAACAATGGATTAGGATTCAAATCAAGTTAACTTATCTGGCTTCACAATTAATTAGCTGTTGTTTGGGGTAAATTATGCAATCTATTAAATCTTCAATTTCATAGTGTATTAGCTGCAAATTAACAACGCCTGCTATTGTTTATCTCCCAGTGATTTTGTGTAATTGAACAAGATAGAATTATACCATTTGGGGGTTGAAAAGTAGTTAATGGTTATTTAGTCGAATTAGTGCTTTAAAATGAAAAGTGCTTTAAAAGAAAAACAATCAGCACCATATAGATGGTAATTTAAACATATCAGACAATTTGGATTTTTAACTCATTCTAAAACGATTCCTCCAGATATTTGTTTATGTGTCTATTTTCTTGAAAGTGTAGCTTGCTCTCTACATTTGTGTCACCCAGCTCAAATGTTTATAGAGTACATTTAAGTACTCTAAGTGAACGGTTAAGTGAAAAACAAATCTTGACCTTTGAGGAGTAGGCTGGCCTCACTTTCTCCTGCTTTGCTGTCCTCCGTGTTAATTTGGTTTACGTATCCATAAATTGGATATAATGTCCTCGTCCCAGCACTTGGAGGTGTTATGATCATTGAGGTGAAAATTGGAATTGCTAGACGCTAGTAACATGAATTGTTATGGAGTTTTCTAGAGGGGTGACGAAAATGAGGTGGTCAGGGTCCCGGAGGAAGTAAATAGCCATGAATAGTGGAGTTTGGAGTTTTTTCAAAGAGAGCTGAGGATTTATGCCTTTCTATACTGTGTTTCAACTAATTGACTTCATAGGTGTAGCCATGTGAAGCTGTTGTGCGCACGTCCCTATATAGCTGACCGCACAATGCCTTAGCAATATACGTGAACTTGGTGACCTTAGCTGTCTTACAGATATCAATACTGCGAGGTTCAGGAGTGTCTTAATCAGGGAAGACTCAGTCATTAGGAGTTATATGACTCCACCCTAAATAATTTATATGAGAATGAATTTCTAAAAATAATCTTCCCATATCTTCCTTCTTTTTATGCTGATGCCAGCCTAATTGACAGTCACACTTATTTTTCTTTCTTCTCATTTACTTATAGACCTGAAAACCAAATAGCTAAGCCTATAGAATTATATGTAAAATTCCAAAGATAATGATTAGTAGTATCCTGAGGGTATTAACCACATGGTATCATTTCAATGGGTTTGGCTGGTCAGTCTTCTGAATTTCATTCATTCATTTAGTAAATATTGGCATGGAAGTAGAAAGATCTCTCAATTTTTGTGATGCATGAAGTTGCTGGATTTATATGCCAATAAAACAAGAGGGTATTGTATAGTTTTAAGGAAATAATATGACCACGGTGAGCAACTACTTTAAATCTAGTTAAATTTTGCAACTGCCCAATACTAATCTTTCATCTGTTTGAGTATTGTTTTCTGCCGGCAGAGTCACATTAGGTATATTACAATCAAAGTTAATTTTGTAACCTATCATCTATGTACAAGTTGCCTGGAGTTTAGCTTCATTCCTTTCTGAGGACAATTAAATGAAATTTACAGTGAATAGATTCTGGCTCAACATAAGGAAGAATTTTCTAACAATTGGAGCTTCTCAAAAACAGAATATACTGATTTTCTTGTTTAGCTTTGTTTCTTCCATCTTTCCCATTCCTGTCTATTAAACTTTGGTCTGGTAGAACCGTCTCTGTTGCCCGTGGATTACTTTGAAGCAAGTTATCTTCTATCACTTAAGTTATTGATTTAAATATACTCAAACGCAGGATTTTACAGTTATTGTCACACTTTAATTAACTTATTTCAAGTCAATATAGTACCACAAAGAATAGAATTAATCTTGACTTCATCATCAACATAATGTTGTATTTTCCCCAATTTTAAGTCACCTGCACATTTAACTATTGTAGAATCCTTTTGATGATTTCATTTCAGTTATTAGTATAATATTTTACAGAACAGCGTTAAAGTGAGAATCTTCTGTGAACTTCCCGTAAACGCCTTTTTGACGACTTCTCTGGAATGGTAGTTATATCTCAGAATATCCACCTCATGATGCTTTTGTCTAACTTCACTCTCCTATCAGAGCTTTGTGTTCAGAAGGTGTCAAAATGTCCTGAAACCAAGATACTCTGTGGCTGTAAAAATCACCGTGATTAGCCACTTTCTCACACAACTAAATGAGGTTTATTTGGCATGACCGAACCATTTTGACCTCTTAGTTCCCATTTTATAAATTTCCATAGTAGTTTTAGCCCTTAGGCTAATTATTTCGAAGAAAAAGGGAGTTCAGTGAGTGGGGGAGGCGATGCTCCCAAACAAAGGAGGGAAAAAATTAAAGGACCTCTTCCTCGGACTTGGAAACTATGCAGAAGAACCTCCGAGGAGCTCGGAAGGGACGAGGAGCGATTGGTTCTCACGTACCACTATGGGGCCTGACGCTCATGCCCACGTTCACCCACTGACATCATGGAGGGTGCACTGTGTGCAAGGAAAATGGGCGGGACCATGTATGGGAGAGAGGAGCATAGCAGAAAAGAGGTAGAAATCACCATGGAAGCAGAAAAAAACAAGTAGGCTTTTAGAGGACAAGGTGAGTGAGCCGAATGACAATCCCTGGTTTTAATGTTACAAATTTCTAATAAGTCACTTTTCTTTCAGCATAGTTTTTAGTGGCAAACTCTTCCATTGCTAAAAGTAGGATAAAGAATGCAAAGAATGAGGCAGACAGAATGGATGGGGATGGGCGGTCCCTACCAAAGGAGAAGGCCACTTGATGTTTTAAACTAACCCGAGGGAAGGGTCTGGTTTCAGATGTTACTGGGTCCCTAATGAAGTGGGTTTGCCAAGCTTCTAACAAGATTTTCCCCTTTCCCAAAGCAACACTGAATAATCAACTAAGCTTTTCCTTGATTTCTTTTCTTGTCTCCCCCCCCGCCATTCTTCTTTATTTTTTTTTAGTCAATGAGCTCAGCCCCAAGTGAAAGCTGGAGTTGTATGAACTGAACTGGCTGGAAATAGTCGCTGAAAGGCGTGCAAAGCAGAGCTGGCAGGTTTCGGCTCTTCCGTTCTTGAAGGAGAGTCTGACTTCAATCCAAATGGCTTCCTGCGCCATTGTGCACTTATTCCAGGGTTTTGTTCCTGGTATGGAACTAGGCATTAATATCCCAACCTTTGCAAGATAAGCCAAGAAAATACACATCTCATCTTTACCTTGCGATGGCTCAGTACCCACGCGGTCACTTCTCAGTAGTGTGGGAACTATGTAGGAAGGGATTTTGCATTACCGGTGGGATGCGGGCATTACAGGAAGTAGGCTTCAGGCTGTTTGCTAGTTCCTATTGCACCCAGACCCAGTACAGACATAGAAGAAGCTAGAAACTCTGAGGTCAGGTCGTCCATCTACTTTGTACTATTAAAGGAAGGGACTTCTAATACTTTTATGGGGGATAATATATACACACACATTTGGGAGAGTACACTTATTTGTAATTTTGTTTTTGAAAATTCTTAGCTTTCAAGCAATTCCTTTCTAGACTATCGCTAAGTGTGTTCCAGAGTAGGTGAGTGGATAAGAAAGATGTGATACATTTACACAATGAAATATTACTTGGCCATAAAAAGGAAGGACAATTTACCTGTTGGGACAGTGTGAATAGACCTGGAGTGTACTATGCTAAGTGAAATAAGCCAGTCAGAGAAAGACAAGTACCGCATGATTTCACTTATATGTGAAATCTAATGTACAATATAAATGAACAAACAAAACAAATACACTTAATAGAGACAGAATAGACTCACAGCTTTCAAAGGGAAGGGGGTTAGGGGGCTGAATGAAAAAGGCGAAGGGATTAAGCAAAGAAAAAACCCTCATAGACACAGGCAACAGTATGGGGATTCCAGAGGGAAAGGGGGGTGGGGGAGGTAGCAGAGGATAAAGGGGAGAAAACCAGTGATGGAAGGAGATTTGACTGAGGATGGTGAACCTACAGTACAATATACAGATAATGTACTATAGAATTGTACACCTGAAACCTGTATAATTTTATTATTTAATATTGCCCCAATAAATTCAATAAAAATTCTTAAGTATAAATAAATTCCTGCAAAGTGAGAAAATCTAAAGATTGTTTTCAAATATAGTGAATTTTTACATTGATAAATGTTAAACTGTGAAGTTGACGTAATACTTTGTTTCGTAGCCATTATAAAATGCTAATTTAAATTTTTTTCTGTTTTCTTGCTTTAGAGACGTCCTTTTTTCATGTCTCAAATATTTCTGAAGGCCTCTGAAAGCCTGTGGTGGTAGACGTCCCGAATCCAGTGGTCAGTGGGCACAGTGGCGTGGCGTTGGCTCCTGCCTGTCCGCTCTGCTTCTACTCTGCCACTTGCCCTCCCTTCTCGGTTTTCTAGATCAGATAGTAAATGACCAGTCATCCATTTACAGTTTGTTCAAGATTTTGCTACAATATTCAGAATTCTTTGGAGACATTATTTATGCATATTCGCTAGGAAACAGGACCTTCAACCCATGGCGTACATGTCACTTCACTGAGGTTTGACAGATCGTGAGAGCTTTCTTCTGCCACACAAATAATACTATGGTAGAGAACAAAATACACTCTGTGAGTGTTGTTCTTATGTTCTGTCTTCACAGCGGCTTCTCGAAAGTTTAGAGCCAAATGTAGGGTAAATCTTAGTAAGTATGTAAGAGTACATACCAGTCATTTTGTGTTTTAACCTCACTATTCAACTCTGTGCATACGAGCACAGGTCTCATTTGGATTTCACCAGTCTAGGTTGAAACATTACTTCTAATACTCGGTGATCTTGGGAAAATTCTCTCACATTTTCCCCCTCCTATATAACTGGAATAATATTGACTGCCTTCTAAAACTGTTGTGAGGATAAAAGTTAGAGAAAGCTCTTAGCTCCGAGCAGAACTTTTAATCCATCATGGTTATTGTTTTTCCATACTTTTCCTTGACCTTTGCCTTTCTTCTCTGCTCTCATTATTTTCATCTTTCTAGCATGTATCTATCTGTAAAAGCTACCTTAAACTTACAGGAAGAAGTTGGACTATACATCAATTAAAGAAGTAATCAAATAATTAGCAAACATTTAATTTTGTCTACTTCCTAAAACATGTACAGTTTAGAAGAAGGGTTTATTAAACTTGCGTGGGCACAGGTGCTCACCTGGGGATCTTGCCCTTGTTACAATGTAAATTCTGGTTCAGCAGGTCTGGGCTGAAGGCTTCAGAGTCTGCATTTCTAACAGGCTCCCAGTGGACGCTGATGCGGCTGGTCCTTCTAGAAACACTTTGTGTGGAAAGGGATTCGAAGGAGAGGCGTGGACACCATCTTTAGAGCTTTATAAAAATGCAGACAATCCAGTGCCTAGGATTCCTTGAATCACATCCAAGAGCAATGAGATGATGTCTTATTTTCTTACTGTTTCATGAGTGAAAGCTTCCTCTCTCTAACAAAAATTACCTGGAAGCATCCCACGGGAATCTGTTTCTGACAAGAGCCGTAGTTGTTGACATCCGTTTAAGTCGTACCAGCGGCCTCGGCAGGCATTTGGTCCCTTGAGTCTTGAACAGAGTCTTTACCATAATGTCATATCGGTTCTCAAAGCCTTTCATTATGTCACATGGAATATCAGGCCCTTCTAACATGAAAACTTGGCCAAGCCACACAGGATACTCACTGGCCAAGAAACAGTCTCTGATGTTAGCTTCGCTTCATGATTGTTTCTAAAACGGCTATTTGCTTTTTAAATTTTACAATTTTGCCAAAATGTACCTCGTTAAGGTTACTGTTGACTTCTTATTGCTGATTCCTATGAGCACCTATCTAGAATTTGACCTTACCATTTTTCACTTATTGAAACTTCCTGAGTGCTTGGGTTCCGCGGTTCAACCCCTTTTGCTTTCATCTTTTTTTTTTTTTTAAATCCTTACCCGAGGACATGCTTAGTGATTTTAGAGAGAGGGGAAGGGAGGGAGAGAGAGGGAGAGGAAACATCAATGTGAGAGAGAAACACTGATCAGGTGCCTCTCGTATGCACCACAACCAGGGACAGGACCTGTAACCTAGGCATGTTTCCAGGCTGGGAATTGAACCATGACCTTTCAGTTTATGGGATGACACTCAGCCAACTGAGCCACCCCAGCCAGGGCTGATTTCCTTTTAATTCTTCTGCTGCTACTCACAATTTATTTATGTAAGATTTAAAATTCTCACCTCTTGCTACCTCTTCAGTTCTTACTCTATGTCTTCTTACTCTATGGTATTCTTGGGCAATCCCAAGTCCTTGTACGTATTGAAATAGCATCTGCTGACTCTGCTTGAATTTCTGTTTCCAGACCAGGGTTCTCTTCTAGGTCTACAACTATTATCAATTCCAACAAAAATGTCCTACTGGTACCTCAAATTCAAAACATCTAAAGAGAACTTTAATACCATTTCTTAGCCTTAGACACTTAACTTCTTTAAGCCTTAGTTACTGATTTCAAATGTAGGGATAGTAAAAGAACCTAAATGATCAGACTTTTCTGAGACTTAAAATCACATTTAACGCATGTCAGGTACTTAGAATACTGTCCTGAAGATAGAGTGTAGTAGGTATCACTTACGGTCTGGTTTATGGACCCATGTTCTATGTTGGCACCCACTGTGGATTGGGGATCAAAATCTTGGAGCTTTCTCCTCCCAAAGAATATTCAATTAATTTGATAAGTCCAATAAATGATATCTCTTGATCACTTTTATTTCTCTCTTCTCTCCTCCCACTCTCCAATGTCATAGTTTAAATGTCTGTAATTCCTCACCGGGACTACGTCAGACAGGCTCCCCAGGCCCCCCTGACGAGCCTGGTCATGCTCCACGCACTCTGCTTACTGCTGGCGGAGTATCCACCCAGTTCCTCGTATGCTCAGAATTCTTCATATTCTGTACATACATTCTACATATATGTATGTATATATATAAAACGGGTCCACTGGAGATAGAATATGGTTCCCTATTGCTTGTTCATCTAGTTTGACAATCTGAGTTTTTTTATGAATGTCTAGTCTATTTGCACTAAGCGTACTTTTTTATCTGTTTAGGTTTAAATATACTTTCTTGTTATTTCTGTTTACCCCATCTTGGTTTTTTTTTTTTTTGGTTGTTCCTTTGCTCCTACTTTCCTGATTATTTTGGCTTAATCAAACCCTATTTTGAATTTTAATTTTTTCACTCCTTTAGACTCTAATCCTTGAATTGTGTCTTTTAGAAGTGGCTCTGGGAATTGCCCTACATATCCTTGACACATAAGTTTCTATTTAAAGTGAACATTTTACCATTTTATGTAAAATGCAAAATCCATCAAACAATGTAATTCCATTTTCCCCATTTTCATTTCACTGTTGTCTATATTTTACTTCTACAAATGCTATAAATCCCATAACAATTTATTGCTTTTACTTTGAATAATAAGCTATCACTTTTAAAAATAATAAAAAATAGGCCTGGCTGGTGTAGCTCAGTGGATTGAGCACGGGCTGGGAACCAGACGGTCCCGGTTTGATTCCCGGTCAGGGCGCATGCCTGGGTTGCAGGCCAGGTCCCCTGTGGGGACCATGTGAGAGGCAACCATACATTACTGTTTCCCTCCCTCTCTATCTCCCTCCCTTTTCCTCTCTCTAAAAATAAATAAATAAAATCTTTAAAAAAATAATAAAAAATAAACTTTCTATAATTGTGCACATAATTTTCCATTTTCTATGCCTTAATTCTATCCTATGGATCTGCATTATGTATACAAATTTCTATGTAAAATATATAAGGATAATATATTGTACATCCTTAAAATTTTAACATTTATAATATATAAAGAAATATACAATATAATACAGCCATATAATAGTTCCCTTCAGTCTCTACAACTGCATTTGGAATTTATTGCAAAGAAAATATGCTGGCATCAAAATTTGTCAGCTTTTTCCCCCTGAAAATGCGTGTACTTGCCCTCAGTTTTTTAAAAAAATATTTATTTATTTTTAGAGAGAGGGGGAGGGAGGGAGAAAGAGAGGGAGAAACATCAATGTGTGGTTGCCTCTCACATGGCCCCCACTGGGGACCTGGCCTGCAACCCAGGCATGTGCCCTGACTGGGAATTGAACCGGTGACCCTCTGGTTCGCAGCCCGTTCTCAATCCCCTGAGCTACACCAGCCAGGGCTTGCCCTCAGTTTTGACACAGATGCATTATAGCCTGTGATTTTTTCTTCTGTCAGATGTTGTTCCACTGACTCTTGGCTTCCATTGTTTGAATTGGAAATGATCCATTATTTTTATCATAGTTCCATTCTATGTGAGGTACCTCTCTCCCAGTTGTTTCTTAAGGTTTTTTGTTTTGTTTGTTCCTTTATAATTGGTACTCAACAGCTTGGATTTGAGTGCCTATGTGAAGTGTCTTTGTATCTGGCATGCTTGGGGTTTGCTGAGCTTCTTGGTTCTATGCACTGATGTTTTAAAACAATTTCAGAAGTTTTCATTATTATTTCTTTAAATACTTTTGGTGCTACATTCCGTCCCTTCTCTAGTTCTGGAACTCCTTAATTGGAGTATGATAGATTGTTTAACTGTATCCTGAAGGACACTTATGAATTATATTCATTTTTTTAATACTTTATTTATTTATTTTTAGAGAGAGGAAAAGGGAGGGAGAAAGAGCACTGTATGGTTGCCTCTCACATGGCCCTCACTGGGGACCTGGCCTGCAACCCAGGCATGTGCCCTGACTGGGAATTGAACCGGGACCCTCTGGTTCCCAGCCCACGCTCAATCCACTGAGCTATACCAGCCGGGCTGAATTATATTCATTTTTAAAAAATAATTTATTGCTCCATTTTTGTTTAGATCGTTTATATTGACTTATTTTTTAATCATTTTTTATAGTTTCGATTATAGTCGTCCCAGTTTTATAGTGATCTATTTTCAAGTTAACGACTCTCCTGCTGTATCTAATGTGTTGTTAATCCATCCAACAAACATTTCATATGCATTTTTCAGTTCTCGAATGTCCATTTGATCCTTTTTACAGTTTCTGTTTTTCTGCTGAGTTTTGCTATTTATTATTGGGTTGTTCCCACTTTCTCATAGGAATCATTGCCAATGTGCCATATCTGCAGTGTTCTTGTCAGCTAATTCCAGCATTTATGCTACCTTGGAATCCATTTCTGTTGACTACAGTTTCTCTTGATTATGTCTGGCTTCATAGTTCTTTGATACCTACTATTTTAAAGGGTTTTTTTTTTTTTTTTTGGTTTAACTGGCATACCACCAACTGCATATATTTAATCTCTCCATCTGCTGGTTTTTGATTTATGTATATTCTTGTGTAACTCTCACCACAATCAAGATGATAACTACACCTAACAATTCCAAAAATTTCTTCATGTCTCTGTGATTTTTCTCTCATGCTCCTTCCAAGGCCCCCAGATTCCATGTCCAAGTAATCATTAATCTGTATTTTGTCACTTTATGAACTTGCATTTTCTAGAATTTTGCATTAAAATTGTATAGTATGTATTATTTTTAATAACTTCCTTCACTCAGCACAACTATTTTGAAATTCATAAATGTTACTGCGTGTATCAACAAATCTTTTTTTCTGCTTAATAGGATAATATACAGATATGCCACAGTTTCCTTTATTAGTTTACCTGTTGATAGACGTTTGGATTGTTTTCAGTTGGGGCTATTACAAATAAGGCAAGTTGCTATAAATATTTGTTTACAAGTTCTGTATAGCCCTAAGTTTTCATTTCTCTTGGGAAAATACCAAGTTGGGTTATATGATAAGTGTATGTTCAAATTCTTAAGGAACTGCCAAAATGATCCCCAGAGGGGTTACAGCCTGTTGGTAGTGCGAGTTGAGTGGGAATGTGTAGTGTCATGGTGAAGCTTTCTGAATAATGTCGAACATCCTTTCGTGAGCTTATTTGCCATTTGTGTATCTTTGAAAAGTGCTCAATACTTTTGCCCATAATTTTATTGGATTTTTTTATTATTGAGTTATAAATGTTCTTTATGGATCTAGGTAAAAAGCCTTTGAAATATACATATTTTGCAAATATATAGTTATATAATTGTATAATTCTATAATTGATGTTCGCAAATTGATCCTGCAGTATTAATGAACTCGCTTATTAGTTCTGGCACCTTTTAGGTAATTCCACTGAATTGTAAATAGAATCCTGTTTCTTGCAGACTCTTTGGTAATTCTAGGTATTAAACTGAGAAACATAGTACAGCCTCTCAGCTGCAATCAAGATTTATTGGGTAGCCCCAGCTGGTGTGGGTCATTGGTTGGGTATTGTCCAGCAAAACGCAGAGGTCTGGATTTGATTCCCGGTCAGGACACATGCCTGGGTTGCAGGTTCAGTCCCCTGGGGTACATATGGAAGGCAGCCAATCAGCGTTTCTCTCTCATATCAGTGTTTTTTGCTTTTTTTCTCTCCCTTCCTTCCCCTCTGTCTAAAATAAAAATCTTTATTTTTGATTTATTGGGTAAAGGTTTTCTGTGACTTTTTTGGGTAAAGATTTTTTTTGTGTGTGGTAACAAGTAATAATCAGTTCCTTTTCTGGTCCAAACGTAATAGTTTTCAGTAGACCAGTACACATATTTAGGTCCCTCTTCACAATTCTCACTTCCCAGGTGTTTGTGGGAAAGGTATGAGAGCGTCTTCTGCGTGTGGGTGCTCAGTGCTGCCTCTAGAGGTCGCTGCCTTACATCGCCGTGCAACCCTCCCCCAGGTAATGATGATGTGGGACGGTGGTCATTTGCTTAGCAGTGTATTCGTGGCCACGAAAATCTGCATGCTGTTTCGTTAAATTACATTTTTAATTGAGTCACTTCATCTGAACAAATCAAAGCACCAGTTATTAGAAACGCCATCTGAACTCAGTAGTTAGTAAAGCTGTGCTGAGCTGTTTAGAAGAGTGCAAAAATGTAATAATCTTGGCAGAAGTACCTTTTTATTAGAAGTTGAGAACTACATATTTTTAAGGTGATTTCTCACCGAGCTAGGGTGAATGAATATGGATTTGTCTTTTCAGTCAACATGGGGCATTTATCCATGGCATTAATACTATTGGCTCTTGCTTTGAGAAATTAATTTAGCTCACCAATACAGATGCCTTTCTTTTGATTTTTTTTTAACTGCTAAAAATTGAGAAGTGGCCAGTTAGCTTCACAGAAGAGATTTTGGTGAGAATATTAGACACTCCTCTTTTATCATAAATACTGTTGCTTTTAGTCATGGCATTTTCGTATCTCATGCAAAAATATGGTGCATACTCGTTGGCTTGTTCTCCATTATGAGTTTGTAATCTTGTAGGATTCATGAGATTAAATATAATTTATACCTGCGTTTTCCTTATAACCTAACCTATTATGTTGCCTATAGTAGGTAGCCTCTAAATTCAGGGTCTGGCACAAATTATGTCCCTTTTTGTTACATAAAAATATTTTATTACAAAATCATAAGCATGTAATTTTGTAACATAACAATAACACACCATATGACATTTTAGATAAAATGTTCAAATTAAAATTATAATTTATTATACCCATATTATTACACTACCAACCACACTCAAGTAGGCATTACTTCTTTTTTTTTTAAGATTTTATTTATTTATTTTTAGAGAGAGGGGAAGGGAGACAGAGAGGGAGAGAAACAGCAATGTATGGTTGCCTTTCACATGGCCCTCACTGGGGACCTGGCCTGCAACTGAGACATGTACCCCGACTGGGAATCGAACCAGGACCGCCTGGTTCCCAGCGCGCGCTCAATCCACTGAGCTACACCAGCCAGGCAAATAGGCATTACTTCTTAGACTTGGAGGAGAATAGATTCAAAGGAAGTGGGCAAGGCGACAGGAAGGTGAGTTACAGACAGCACCATCATCTGGGAGGGGGAGAAGTGGCTCGCGCCATCTTCGCCCAGCGGAAATTCAGTGTTTCGCGTTCCACTACAGGAAAAGTTCATCTGAAATGTCCATGTGTTGTCTAGTACAGGTGGAGGTGAAGGAGCAAGGGGCCTGGGCTCTCAGTTCGGAAAGCTTGCTGAGGGAGGACATTCTGGGCCTGCCATGGGCCAGGTTTGTGTTACACACTTTTCGTAATCTCATTTCAAACCATTGCGGGGCAGGCTTTGTTTTCACGTCTACAGCCAAAGAATGTAAGTTTCAGAGAAATCAAATGTACTGCTTCATTATTAGTGAGAGTTGGGATTCTCTCTTTAGTCTGACTTTCTCTGAAACCTTCACTTGTTCCTCTCTATATCAAGTTGCCGAGGTAAAAAGTATTAAATGGAAACTGGAAAATTCTAACACTCTTTAAGTCTTTCTCCAGTTACTTTTGATTATAGCAAGTGACCAACAGTAAAGGAATAATATGACCAACTCGACTCCCTTTGAACTCCTTTGGCTCCAAAGAATAATTGAATAAACAGACCACATCACAATCATTTTAAAGGGAAACCAAATCCATTTCCATTGAATGCTTGTCTCCCTTGATTTAGTTTTTCCTTTCTCATTCCCAAATGCCTTTGTGTGTTTAGAGTTGAATTTGAAATAGAAGACAATTTTCAAGCAACCTACACATCCTTGTAAATATTAATCGGGGGCAGAGGGGACAGGGCCAGATGCTTTTAGTCAAAATGGATTTCCTACTATATTACCCAGTCAGAAAACATACATAAAAGAGCACTCAGGGATATGGTGTGTAAATGAAATAGATGATGACATCATTTTTCTTGGAAAAGGTAAACATTTCCTAGAACGACAATTTGGTTATTTTTTAATGAGACCTCAGCCATTTACACAGATGATAAGCCCGTGCGATTTCAGGTTTGAGGGGGCTGTTTCCCTGTGAGCCAGTGGCAGGGAGAACTGGTCGGCGTTGGGCGCCCTTAAGTGGGTCTGGGGATTGATTGTGGCAGGGTGAAGAGAACGGGCCGGTCAGGAGATGTGGACTTCTCATTATTGAATCCTTGAACAATTGTGAAAGCCCAGGGGCAGGAGGAAGACTGTCACCTCAGAAGAGAATAATGAGGAAGGACGGGTGATAACTGGGGACCTCGGTGCACGCCGTCATCAGTGAGAGACATGGTCTTTCCCTTCCCTGTCTCAATCATAGGGAAGAAGCCACCATAACCATGCTCCCGAGTAGCCCTCTTCTGGCCACTCTTCGTCACAGCATCTTTTCCATTTCTTCCACAGCATTTACTGCAGTTAGAAGCCATCTTACTCACGGATGTCTTTACTTGTCCATCTGCTTACATGTTATTTTCTAACTTGCCCACTAACGGAAGCATCGTGGGGTCCACCTTGTGGAACTCCTTGTCTCCATTGCCTAGAACCGTTTATGCTACCAAGGATGCCACTCTTACATATACTGCATGGTTAATGAATAAAAGGGTGCACGGTTCGTGATCATTCAGATATCAGTTAAGATGAACATGAATTGATACGTATAAAGCACTATAGGCAAGGACCTGTTTTAAATAAGTACTATAAATACAGGCTCCAGCACAAATTATGTTCCCTTTGTATTACAGAATCTTTTATTACAAAATCATAAGCCTGTAATTCTATAAGATAACAATATCATACTCAAGCACACCCTATGACATTTGAGGTGAAATGTTCAAATTAAAGCTATAGATTATTACACCCGTATTATTATCCTACCAACCACACTCAAGCAGGCGTTTCTTCTGCCGGACCCTGTATATTTAACTAAATGAATACCCTCCAGACTGATGGAAACTGAACAATTGTTCTTAAACTAAATTAGAATCATTCATGATAAGTACGAGAATATAGACATTCAATTCTAGGGCCAAAATTGTGGGAACATGATTACTAGTTCGTGTGCTTTAACAGGATTTCTGGCTACAACGGTTTTCTTTGCTTCATAGGGACCGTCAGGGAAATGAAATCTTTGGCCCGAATCCCTGTCTTAAGTTAGTTCACAATCAAGAGAGGGAAGTGCAAAAATAGTTGCGCTTTCTTTGTACTTCATGATATTTTGTAGATTCTGTCACAGCATAGTGCATTATACTAGGCTGTTCATTTGTCATTGCAAACCTCATCGGAGTGCCAGCTTCCTGAGGACAAGCAGAAACATCCTATCTTAGCACCTGTCACTGCTGTGTCATGAGAATACAGCTCAGTGACTGGGATAAGGGGGATGCCCCAAAATGTTTAATGAAATAATGTGCTAATTTGGGGAGGAAGGAAGTGGCAGGAAGTTGTTGGAATCTTCCTGAATCCCAACATAAACAGGTTAGACAATCATAGAGTTTACGAAGTTCCACCTGGCATTTTCAGTACCTAGCTGGCACCGTGCATAGTTATCCCAATACTATCCACTGTGTTTCCTGTGCTGTGCTTTACATCCACGTGACTGTTTTGCACCTACCAATTTGTTCTTCTTAACCCCTTCTTCACCTTTATCACCCAGTCCCCCACACCCTTCCCATCCGGCAGCCATCAGTCTGTCCTCTGGACATGAGACAGTTTCTGTTTTGTTTGTTTGGAAAGTCTATGATCGTCTAACCACTATGTTGCACACCTGAAACTAATACAAAATATTTAATATAAAATGTAACTGAAAATTTTTTAAAAAACAGGTTTTATTATTCAAAAAATAAAAGAAAAAACAGATGGGGCAGCTAGTGATAGACAGCAAAACTAAAACCCAAGGACAAAGTTTAGAAGTAAAACTCAGATTCTTTTCTGCAGTCCTCAAAATAAATGAGGGTGGGAGCAAACCGCTATAACCAGACTCACGTGCTCTTGGCGTCTGAGCACAAGGAGGCAGAGGGACGCCAGAGGCCATCTGATGGGTGTGGCCATGAGAGAACCCCAGGCAGCCCGTACACAGCCACTGTGAGCTGGTCTGGGCTTAGACGCTGACCCTCACTTGGGACAGGACCCATAGTGAGGAGAAGTGGCTGGTCATAAAGTCAGAATTGCTCAGGAGAGCAGCAACACAAACGAAAGAAAGAGCAGGTGCAGCTAGAAGTAGGGACAGGAAAACAGAACCGGGGAGTTGCAGAAAGTTAGTTGTCACGTGTTACCATTATAGAGAAAGAACAGAAGGATTTTTGTGAAGCCAGGGCAGCTGTACACGTGAGCGAGAGAAATGTACTGAGGTCAAATATTTTATAAAGTAACTATTAAAAAGAGAAAAGTAGAAAGTAGAATAATATACCTAAAGGCAGGGAAAGAAACAGAAAAACAAAAACCAAAACCTGTAACTTAGTATTTCAAAGTGAATTTAAAAACAAGGAAATAATGTAAGATGTAAAAGAGTCTTATAAATCGTAATTAGAAAAGTGAAGGAATGAGGTGGCAGAACTCGCGAAAACTATAAATAGAAGGAAAAATATATTAGAAGTGAGACTAAATTAGAAGGAATACAAGATTGAATAAACATAAGTAATCCTTTATTAATATCTTAATAAAAGCAAGCAATATTTCATTTTTAACAGTATTCCACAGAAATAAAAAGAATTTTAGATAAAGTTACAAATATTGTAAACAGGCAAAGAAGAATCAACTGACAAATAATGAGGAAGGCAGCCAGGGAAAGGTACTAGACCTAATACTAAAAACTATCATTAAAAATAATAAGATATGATCTAAAGCTACATATTCAAAGAGCCCTTTATTATCTGAGAATATCAACTCCAAAAGAACAATACCAAGTCAGATGTTAGAAAAATTATTGCACCTTAAGAAATTCCTTTGAGTATCTCAGCAAAAATAATACATAACAAGGAAAAGAAAATGATTATTAGACTTCTCAGTAGTGAAAGCAAATGGAGGAACGTAAGTATTTGGGGTACTTGAGCAAAGAAGCTGCAAGACAAAGATGTCACAATCAGCAAAACTGACCCTCGCGGACGATAGGGCTGGCTGGGTAATCTGTTAGCATGCGAGAACTCAAGGAATATGTTTCCAAAAGCTTTCCTACAAATTCTACTAGAGAACCCCTCCAGACCCACAAGATGCGTAGAGAGACGTCAGCATAGGACTGGTGGTCAACACGGAACATGCAGCTGCTTTTTTCCTGGAAGTTAATGAGAAATTGAAAGGAGACGGCGGAGCGTGCGGTGACGGAAATGTCTGATGACGTAGATATGGGGCAATCATAAAAGTAGGAGCCAAAGGAGATAGCGTTATAAAGATAACTAACTGCTTTTAGGATTCCTGGTTGGGGGTGTCTGTCGTCACACTGTTATTCTGAGACGACTGTTTATTCAATGTAGGATAAATCCAATGATGGATTTTCTGGTGTTTAATTTTATCATGCCCTATGTTCTTTCAGAAAAGGAAAAAGCCTGGAACGGAAGATCAGCTCAGCAATACTGAGCATCTCTAGGGCCCAGATTTGGGGTTGGAAATAGTATTTACCATGAAAACAAACACGGCTTTTTGAAAGATTGGTTGGTATCAGGTCTGGGGCAGGAAATGTGCAGAAAGCTCTGGAACATCATCACAAACCAGACAGCAAGGACATTATGAACGATTACAAGGGCCCTGTGGGAGGAATTCAGGAGCCAACTTAATGAAGCTTATACTGGTCAAAGATGGGACGATTAGAGCTTTGATAACGATAAAAAATGTGATGGCTCAAAATCCATCAAATATGAATAAATTCATGAATTCATAGTAATATGCCAAGAAGTGGCCAAATTCTAATAATGTGACAAAATTCATGATCTTGAAAATTAGATAAATAAAAGAATTAAAAATCGATCCTAAGCTTCTGAACTGTAAGCAGGATAACAAAATAACAGGTAAGGGGAAATTTATCTTTATGAAATTATCTCAAGTAATAAATGAAAAGGAAAGAATAGGATTAAAAGGTCTTAATCAGTTCAGGCTGCTACAACAAAATCACCGGAGATTGGGTGGCTTGTAAACAAGAGAAATTTCTTTCTCATACTTCTAGAGGCTAGAAGTCCAAGGTCAGGGGGCCAGGACCCTCAGGATCTAGTGAGAACCGTGTTCTGGGTTGCAGGCTGCCCCCTTCTCATTGTGTCTGAGTGACAGAAAGCCCTGAGCGAAAGCAAGCCCTCTTGGGACGTTTATAAGGCCACCGATCCATCCATGAAAGCTCCACCCTCTGACTTCATTTGATCCTAATCATCCCCCAAAGGCTTCTCCCTCTAATACTATAATGACATCACATGGAGAGGGGGAGGGTTTCAACAGATGAATCGGGGGGTGGGGGGTGGCTCACAAATGTTCAGTCCATAATATCCCATCAATAATCATTGAGTACATTGGTTAACATCACGAAAGAGCAGCAACCAAATATCATGTAGCTCCTGGTGAAACAATCACTTAATGCACTTAAGTCTTGCCAAAGGGAAAGAACTGAGTCTGAATAAATCTCTGTATCCAGCCGCCAGTGTGCAGCTGAACAGAGGAGTTGAATTCACCATGAATTTGCAACCGTCAAAAATCCGGAACGGGGGATACTACTGATGAAATGGCCTGGTTTTTGTAAAAAAAACTACGAGTCAAGAAAAAGAAAGGGATGGAGGACACGTGTATAATAAAAGCAATTTAAAAGTCATCAGTTTTTAAGTGGGACATGTCTAGGGAAGCGCACCTGAATAAAACCCTCAAGAAATGCCAAGAAGTAATTACTATAGGAGTTACCTGTAGAGAGACAGAACCGTAACTGGGACGGGAAACATAGAAAGTCTTCAGATGTGACTGGAAAATAATTTTATCTTATAATAATTCACTCAAATAATTGAATTGTCTTTGTGGTTTTCTGTGCCTTGTGTCTTTTTTTTACAATACGAAGATTCACAATGACTATTTCACAGGAATCCAGGCAAGCAGATCACAAGGTATCTAAAAAGGCTTGTGTTTATCATACACTGACCACTGGTGGGTATGATGACCGCCTGAGATGCTGGGTGTTGTGTCCAGCTCAGCTTCGTCAGTACGTTTCACATCCACAGAGACAAAGGACTCAGACACCATTTAGGCAGGAATGTTCCTCTGCTTGATGCCATGTTTTGGTGGTTTTTTTTTCACTACCTAAATTTTACTGAGCAGCAGCTCTGTGCTGGGGCACCGTCCTGGGTATTGGGAATAGAAAGAGGGAGGTGGAACGGTTTTTCTACACAAGGGCATAGAGTTGCAAAGTGGGATTTTCCTTTGTCATTTCATACGAGTTAAAGTGCATAGACACATTTGCTAATTCTCAACATGGAACCTCTTGACTTAAGTGAACTCCAAAGAAATAACTGGGGTCAAAGGACCTTGAGTTTATCCTAGTCTTCCAGGAAGTCACAGGCCAGAATGCATTTGTGCCTTGAAAAGGCTGGATAGTCTTCAGCTGACATTAAAATCATCTCTCTCTCTCTCTCTCCCTCTTGCTCTCTCTCCCTCTCTCTCCCTGTCACTCTTGCTCTTTCTTTCTCTGGCTCTCTTTTTCTCTTTCTCAGTTTTGTCTTGTATTTTCTCTTTTGCTTTTGGATAATATTAGAAAGCTCCAAGTGCCAGGCTTCTTATTTCTTACTTAAAAAGTACTTCCATAGAGTCATAAGAGTTTGAGGATGAATTAAATTTATTCTGCAACTAATAATAGATCTCCTTCATGTTCCGGTTAGCTCTATGTTTCTTACGTTGTCATGGCAGGCTTGTCAAGCAGTTGCTATAATCACTCCCACTTTGCAGATGTCAAAACAGAGATTCAAATGATGGTGATTTGCCCAAGAACCTTCCAAAAATTAGATGGTGGAGCTGAAGTTCGAGCCAGAGCTTTCGCCTCCGTAATCCCATGTTAGTCCTTCCAAATAGATCACTATGGGGTAGATTGCAGCATCCTTGTCTTATTTTCACACCAGAGGTCTTTAAAGCTCCTGGATCCTATTAAAACACTGAAGAAAAGGGGGCATTCTGTTTTTCTTCTAATCAGCTAGTTCTTTAGAGAACACAGCAGGATTTTATAAATTGACACTTGTTCTCTGAATTGGTTTCTTTAACTTTATTTCCTTTTATCTTTGAGCTTCAGACTTCTTCGTAATTGACAGTAATTTCCAGACAGCAGCCTTCATCAATGATAGTCTTCCATTTAAACCTCAAATCCTGTGAAATTAAGTCTTCCAGGGCAAATTCAGCAAGAGATGGCAGGAGGAGGGACTGAACGTAAGTGAATGATTCAAAAGGACTGAGCCAATTTAGCAAGCATTTTTCTCCCACTGTTTTATTTCCCACCGTATGAAAAATAAGTCCGTGATCCAGACCACATTTTTAAGATCAGTGCCTCGCCTCTGCTCTGCTGGAGAGCAGGCAGAGTTAACGATATAAAACCAGGTACACAGATGCTGAATACAGGGAGAGATTTTGCCTTTACTGGATGCAAAGGACAAATAATCAACCATGCAAATA
>PVJI01015229.1:0-41726 GCA_004026765.1 Micronycteris hirsuta | reverse complement strand
TTTTTTTTTTTCTTCTTTCTCTCTTTCTTCTTTTTTCTGAAAGCAAACCCTTCACATTTGTTGTAGTACTGGGTTGGTGCTTAAGAAACTCCTTTAGCTTTTTCTTGTCTAGGGAGCTCCTTATTTTTCCTCAATTTTAAATGATATCCTTGCTGGATAAGTTGTTTTTGTTGTAGGTCCTTGCTTTTCATTACTTTGTCTATTTTATGCCACTCCCTTCTGGCCTAAAATGTTTCTGTTGTGAGTAATCAGATGCCAGTCTAATTTGTGCTCTCCTGTGGGTAACTACCTGCTTTTCTCTTGCAGCTTTTAGGATTCTTTCCTTGCCTTTAAGCCTTGCTATTTTAATTACAATGTATCTCTGTGTAGGCCGCTTTAGGTCCAACTTGTTTGGGACTGTCTGAGCTTCCTGGACTTGTGTGTCTTTTTCCTTCACCAGATTGTAGAAGTTTGCAGTCATTATTTCTTCAACTAGGTTCTTGATCCCTTATTAGCTCTTATTCCCATGATACAGATGTCTTTATGCTTCATATTATCAAAGATGTTTCTTAAACTCTCCTCATTTTATAAAAATTTTTTTTATATTTGCTGCACTGCCTGGGCATTTTTTTTTTTCCTTGTCTTACAAAAAAACTGAGTCTATCCTCTGTTTCATCTAATTTACTCTTTTTATGTTTTTTACATCTTTTTCATGCTGTTGAGTATCCTTATTATCATTACTCTAAACCCTTTATCTGATAAATTTCTTGCCTCCATTTTATCTAAGTTTCTTGAAAGTTCACTTGTTCTTTCATTTGAGGTCTGTTTCTTTTCTTCCCATTTTGGCTGCTTTGTATATTCCACCTAAACTGTTAAACTAATCAGTCCTTCAATCCATTAGTTAATATAATCAAGCTATAATCAGCAGCCTGGCTTAAGTACCACAGGGTGGGGCTGAGTAATTACTGTAGGCAGGGCTATTGCTTCCCCTCAGGCTGATGCCATTCACAGAGGAGTGTTCTGCCTGAGAATAATGGCTCCTGCAGTTTGGGGGATGACTCAGGACATGGATCCTGGCGGCTGTTCCCTCAGTTTTCTCCCCAGAGCCACTAACCCCATACTCTCCTCAAGGATCTCTAGTCCACTCTGCCCTCCCTTTGCTGGTGCCCAGGGCAAGTGGCTACAAATGAACTTTTGTTCTTTGGCTTTTTAAGAGTTTCTCTATGTCTCTAGCCATCTTTCCCTGGGAAACAGAAACCCTGCTGCTTTTCACAGCTGGATGTAATGTGGGTTCCTTCCCAGTTTTGGTGCTGTAGGCTGGGGAGCAAAACTTGGGATTTAGACCCTATACTTCTCAGGGGTAATTTCCCAACTGCTGAATATCCCTCTGGCACTTCACCTGCCACCCATAGGAGCCCAGTCAGCTCTCTCATATCTCCTCCATATACCCTACCTGTCACACTGTGGTGAAATGGTTTCTTCTGTCTGTGGTTATAAGACTTCTCTCCAGCTAGTGTTCAGTTGGTCATTCTGGATGATTTCTCTACAGTTTAGTTGTAATTCCAGATTGGTCCTGGTAGGAGGTTAGTGTAGCTTCCACTTATGCCTCTGCCACCTTGGATCTCAGCCATCACATCACCTTATTGGGTAGATTTTTAAAAGTGTAAATTATATAAACAAGAATAATTCTTATTGACCATATACATTAGGCACCATGCTAAGAATTTTCCAGTTCAAATCCCATAGCACCTTAATGATTCTCTAAGGCAAATGATCAGTAAAGAAAACCTTTTACAAAAAGTAAACTAAGGCTCAATAAGATTAAAGTAAACTGTTCAGAGCCACTCAATTCAGACTTGGTTGAATCTGTATGACTACAAGAGAAAATTTAATTGACAGTCTGATTCATTCAGTATCGCATTTTTATGCTTTCCCCCCAAAAGGAAACTTTTAAAATTATTCTATGATAAAGATCAGTTTTAATACTTTTTTATGGTTTATACTTATAGCAATAAACAATCTTATAGGTAATTAGTATTTAAAATTTCTTTCATATATAAAGTTAAAAAGTTTTAAAAAGCTGTTATAAGTCAATGAACAAAATGGATCAGATATTAACTTTTTTTCTGATGCTGTGCTGTATCCTTAAATACGACCTTGATAAAATAACTTAGTTATTTGTTATTTTCTTGATGTTATCTTGAAAGATAATTTGAACTCTTAGCGAGTGATAGATTCTAGGAAAGAATGCAGAAAAACTAATTTTATGTGGAGGTGGGGGAAAGAGGAAAGAAGGAAACTAAATAGCACTCCATTTATTATAGAAATAAACAATTATGCTCATCTTGGAAGACTGATTATACATTAGGTTTCCAGGCACAATTAGAATATGATTTATTTTGGGTTATATATTTAACGATATTTATGAAGGATATAGTTTCTTCCTCTAAATTGCATGTATATTGCTTAAGTAGAAGAAAGATATAAGGTTCTTTTATTAAAATTCTATGTACTAGGTACCATTTTAAAAAGGTTTTAGAAATCTGCTTTTATGACCATAGACATAGTATAGAATAAAGTGCAGATATTTTAATGTTACCATTTAATTTTTTCTTCAGTTTAGCCCCAACTGGAGTAACTTAGTCAATTGAGCACCAGCCTGCAAACCAAAGGGTCACTGGTTTGATTCCCAAATCAGGTCACATGCCTGGGTTTCAGTACAGGTCCCCAGTAGGGGGCACATGAAAGGCAACCACACATTGATGTTTCTCTGCCTGTCTCTTTCTCCCTCCCTCCCCTTCTGTCTAAAAATAAATAACATCTTTGAAAACAAGAACTTAAGTTTTTCTTCAGTTTAGTTTAAATGATCTTACTAAATATATCTCAGACCTTTCAGTTAAGTCTTTTCATTTGTATGGTTAGATTACTAAGTGCTATGTAATAATTATTAAAATGAATAATTATATTTTATGCATAATAGGAATTTAGGCCCAGTGCTTTTTAATTAATGTGTAGGACAAAATTTTTCCTATAGTCATTCTTCATCTTAACTTGGAAGTACAGAATTATTTTATAGGCATATCTGCCACTTTAATATTCCAGTAAATTCCCTCTCAAGAATTTTTCACAAGCTTAGTTCATTTTGTGTTTTATTTTTTTAATTAAAATATTATATTAATTTATGAAATATGCAAATTCTATGTATGTTTAAGTTGAAAGCATTGCCATAATTTATGTATGGTATGTTTTGTGCAAACTTTATTTTTATTTATCTTGGGAACAATGGTGTTTATTTTATACTCATAAACATGCACACAACTCATTCTGTCATATTCAGTGACTAGATCTGCATGCTAACTATCTGATCATTAAATTATTAATGATGGTGAAGATATAGCAGCACCTGACAGATCTTAAATTTGTAAATTATGTACAATGAAGCCATATCTCCAAGAGTTAACTACACTGAAGCTTCACACTAATGTTTTCCTCAGAATTCATGTTAGAAAAAAATCACAATTTGATACAGCCTTTTTTCAAAGTTTCTTCTATAGTTGAGTAGAGAAATAGATTAAAAAATAGTGACAATATGAATTGCTCTCCGTAATACCTAATGCATTTTCTGTTCAAACTCATTAATTAAGAGACTGAATTTTTCTTGAAAGTAAGTCATTTGAACTCTAAATATGTTCTAACCATTACCTTTTGAGTCTAAATATATTTGCATACTTGCCAAATCTAGCCTTCATTTATTGCTTTGGCCATTTTAGAAAATAGGTTCTGGATTATGGGATGAGGAGGAAATTGACTGATGCTTCGTCTTTGACTTTCCCACCCTCCCCATGCAATGATCTCAGAAGAGAATATTGAGAGAGCAAAGAATCTCCAGAAAGGACTCTCTCCTGAAACCTGGGAAAGTTTTGTATGTGAACATTTCTTCTCAGACATCTAGTCATGATAACACCTTTCTTCCATGAGAGTACATTAATACAAGTCTAATTCATTTGCATTAGGTTCTGTTTTCAATTTGAAACTTGGTACCTAAGTTATAATAATAAAAGCATTTATTAAGTATTTATTCTAAAATCTACCAAATTTTGAATAATACTGATAACTATTTTGTAAGATCGACTTATGAATAAAATTAGTTAATAGCCATTTAAAAATGTATTAAAGGGAAAAGAACAGTGCTTTTAATAAATGTTAACCATTATTGTTATAATATTTTTATGGGATAAGTATTATAATAAGACCTTTATATGTATCACCTGACCTGAGTCACAGAAAAGTTCTATGTGGTTCGTACTACTGTTTGCTGTTTTATAAACTTGAGGGCTGAAGCAGAGAGAGGTTAGATTACATATTGGTCACATAGTTAGTGTATAAAGGGGAAAGAGCAAGATAGGAGAGATTTACTTTTTATTTGAACATAATTTAAAATATGAAAAAATAACAAGATAAAATTCCAGTAAGCTTAAGATTTTAATATTTAAAATATCACAAAACTTCCCCACTAGTATGTGATCACCTAAGCGGTGTGTAGAAAGGATGTGTACAGTATATTCTTCTAAGGATGTTCATTATTCTAACTGGGGAACTGGCTCAATGACCATTCATAATGGTTTTAAAAACATATATGAATACAGACAATATAACTATTGTGGTTATCCTCAGAATAATCAGTTCAAAAATAATAATACAATTCAATCATTTGAATGATTTGACTAGTGATATAGTTACATTGTAGATTTATAAGGGAAATTATTTAGCAGCAGTGGTATTGTGTTTTTCGTGTATTGGCCCATAAAAAAATGTATTTCTGCAGGTGATCTTTCCCCACCATTTTAAATGTTCATTCTTCTACTACAATCATTTCTGCATAGGGACAGACATAATAAACAATTGGTACAGACAAAACATTTTAAAAATAATGTTGAGCATTATAAATATTCTCATTTTCAAACATTTATTCTTTATATTTTCTAAATATTTTAAAAATAAATCTGTCCTATTGTTTCCTCTAAAAGCATACTTAATTATTATCAGGTTATCTTTCTTGAAGTGTAGTTCAAAAAGAAACGTGCTTAAATCTAGATTTTGTTCTTCTGCAGAAATCATTGTATATCAGTTATTTAACCTCTAGACTATTCAAAAATACTTTAATTCGTCTTTTGAGATTTGCACATAGCACAATGCAAAAGTAGACATATGGCAATGTCAATGGACAAAGACAGATGGACAAGCCACTTGTCTTCCTTTATAATAGTTGTTCCCATTTATTAATTTTATGTGTGTAGGCTGAAACCAGTGATATACAAAAATTTAGGTATTGTTGACATCAAAGGCAGAACAGTCCCTAGCTAGAAAGATATGAGACAACAGAAGAAAAAACAGCAGCTTCTACAGATCACGTAAATGTCAAAGAAACTACCCACAGAATGAATTTAAGTATATTTTTTCCTGAAAATATACAACACAAAACTATAAAATACAAGTTTATTTATAGTTCCTAACCTTATAAAGCTCATTATTTAACTCACATTATATTTATTTCTCTCCAGAGACTTTGCTAATGCCATATACTGCAAAAAAAAGTTTGTTTTTCTCCATAAATTATGTATAATTATTTCTAATGTTTGATCATAGTGATCTTCTTTCTGAAGCATTATCAGTTTAAAGGGGAGAAAGTAAGCTCTTAAGTGGATTAAAAATTCAAATTTAATATTAGAATCAAATTATTTGAAGCATTAAGTATAAATCTGTATGAGTCATTTTTACTTAGCACTAATTTCTAAAATATTTAGATAGTAGCAGTATTACTATATTTAAACAAATAAGTTAATATCATGAAGGAACAGCAATTCATTGTTCAGCACAGAAAATTAGTATCTAAAGATACAAGTTCTGTCTGAAAGTCAGTATAAGAATTTAATGTTACCCATTTACTTATTCAATTTGCTTGGTCCTAAGAACTGTGCAAAAGTGCTGCTGCAGCTATGTTGCAAGTATAAGACATACCTTTATTTTCAAGAAAATACACATTTGGGTGAAAATTAACTAAAGCAAGTGAATTAATTCAAGAGAAAAGTAAAAGTTCCGAATGAAGTAATTTAGGGCTAATTGACATGGAGAGACTTGTCACTGTTATTTGGACTTTGCAGGCACACAGGGAAAGAAGAAATTCTCACAGGATGAAGGGACAGCACTAGCAGAGGGTCATTTAGCATCGATGGGCACTGAATTCTTCTTTATGACAGAAAAGAGTATACAGTGAGATGAGAAGAGTCTAGAAATTACCTCAACAAACTCTCAATGTCAAAATAGGAGTCATCCCATACAGCCTAAAAACTGATTTTCATATTTTTAAAACTTCTCAAAAATTATTTTAGAAACTTGCTTAGGCAAGCTCTCCCACCATTTATCAAACTTTATATTAATAATAACTGATTTTCTGAGTCAACACTTTCATGCATTGAATAAAATAAGCCATTTGTAATACAGAACTTGGCAGTGATTAAATATTAATAAATTATTCTCTCATTTAATCTTCATCCATCAGACTCTCACCACATTTATTTTGTCCAGTCTTATGTTTGGAAATCTTTCTCAATTAATATCTCTCCCCATCTCTCAAATATTCAGTCACTTAGTATCATCCACAGTTACCACATAAAGTCCTGACCCAGTCTTTTGAAGTTCAAAAGGAAACTGTATTTTTCTACACAACAGTTTATACCTTCCACCTTGCCCACCTCCCATAAAACTAAAATTTAGAGAATGCTTACATTACATTGTGTCAGACATTCTTCCAAGCTCCTCATGTACAGTAACACAGGCAGTCTTTGACTGCCCTGGGAAATAAGACTATTCACATGCTAAAGACAAGAAGGGTAAGAAACGTGGCCAAAATCAAACTGATAGCCATAAGTAATAAGTGGTTTAAATTTCGTATAAACATTTGTAAATCCAGAATTTCGTCATCAAAATTTCTTCCACATGAAAAACTTTCATTGAAAGTTTTCTGCTTCATTTAAAGACTGATTTCATTTGATGCTCTTGACATCAATCATTACATGTGAACTGCTGTGAAACACTAGTATGTGAGTTAACAGAGGCCAGGGGTTTGCAGTGTAACCCACTGCAGCACCTAATAGAAGGCACAACTCAATTGCAGGTAACTCACTAAAAGGAATTCATTTGTTCGGTCTTGGGTATTCTAATTGCCTACAGAGCATTGGCTGGGGATGAGTATAGATTGTCCAGACTTCCCACGATCTATTTTCTATTGCCTTAAATTTTCACATAATTCAAGTGTTATAATGCATGTAAAAGATTCATGCCATAGTTTCTGCATTAGTCAGTTCAGCCTACAAAATACTATAGACCGAGAGACTTACTATATTATTTCTCACAGTTCTGGAGGTTGGAAGACCAAGATCAGGGTGCCAGCAAGATCTGGATTCTAGTGAAATGTCTCTTCCTGGCTTGCAGAGAGCTGCTTGTAAGCTGTGACTTCCTATGGAAAAGGTAGAGATAAATAGACAGGATTGGCTGACTAGATAGATAGATAGATGATAGATAGATGGTAGATAGATAGATAGATGATAGATAGATAGATAGATAGATAGATAGATAATAGATGATAGATGACAAATAGGAAGGAAGACAGAAAGGAAGGAATTTTCTCTTTTCTTATAAAGGCACTGATCTCATTATGAGGGCAACGCCATCAAAACCTCATTTAAACCTAGTTTCTCTCAAAGATCTCATCTCTGAGTATCATCATACTGGGGGTGTGGCTTTAATACAAGAATTTTCAGAGGGCACAATTTATCCACAGCAGTGAAAAGAAAGAAAAGAAAGAAAGAAAGAAAGAAAGAAAGAAAGAAAGAAAGAAAGAAAGAAAGAAAGAAAGAAAGAAAGAAAGAAAAGAAAGAAAACCATATTTTCCAAAGTCTCAAATATGCTGTACAAATACATTCCAGCAAAGAGATAGGGAATTAACTAGAAATGCTAAATATCACCTGACTATGATGTAGAATCACTTATACAGGGAAACTAAACTTGAAAAATCTCTACGCAGTCTGTTTCTAAAGGTGATAATCCCACCTACACACTTCTTTTTCTGCATTTAATTTCATATGTTTTAACCATTTTATTCTTAAACTGAAATTTCTCTGAGTTTTCAGTCACTTCCCACCAAAAATACACTCTAACATAAGCATAGAATATCAGTAATAAGAGGCTTTATTTTTAAAGTTGCTCTTGTCATATATCCCAGTATCATATTTGTTCCAAATTTATTCTACTCTGCTCTCCATTCATTTAACTCTTGTTCCACAACTCTGATGGTTGTTACTTGGGGACTGCGGTCACTTTTATGTAAGAGTCACTTGCTTCTGTTCATTAATCCTTCTTCTGCTCATTCCAGCTTCTCCTTACTTGTCTATTTTTTAATATTGACATTTAATTTTATTTCTAGATTTATCAAAGATTTCTCTTAACTTGGCTCTAATGTCAGTCTTAATTAGCAATTTTCTACTCTTATTTAATTCAATATTTCATTTCTTCTGAATTGATACTGCATTATTGATAATGAACTTGTTGTCTGAACTCTAATATTTAAACAGTTTTTACATAGTTTGTGTTATATTTTAGTAAGAAAACAGTAGTCCTGGCCAGGTAGCTCAGTTGGTTTGAGTGTTGTTCCGATAACAGGTTTGATCTCCTGTCAGGGCACATACAAGAAACAACCAATGAACACATAAATAAGTGGAATGATGTTGGGAACCGCCCTGCCTGGTTTCAGAAACTGTAACTCCTCGTGGCTAGGGCTGAGTAAAAAGACCTTGGGACCATAAGCCACTTAGGAGACAGAACTTATCTTCCTTGTAGGGGCACCACCTCTGCCTACTTTCACCTCATCCTTCTTGGCCCCCAGTGCATGGCTAGTTAGCCAATGACAGGTAAGATTCCTCAAGGAGGAATAGTCTAAGACAGACACGGCCACTTAGGCACCCCCAGGGAAGGACTTGGGGGTTTATAGAAAAAGTGGGTGATGGACCCTTGCCCCTCGGCTTTGACACAGCCTGAGTTCTCATTCTGTCTGCAAGAAGTCTCCTAATCTCTTGGCTGCCTTACTTCCCCTACCTGACTTAAGCCTGAAATAATGCTGAGGGTTGGTGTGGCCCTATGCTGGAAAGGGCAGGTTCCCTGTGGATCAGGCCTAAGAAAGAATGCATAAAATACTGTGAAACCTGCTGTGCTAATATCCGCAATTTAAATAAGGGTCCAAGCCTGAAATTAGTTTGTTTCCCCAAAGTTTTATGGTCCTTTAGCTATCTGACCCCGACTCAAAATAAGCCCTCAGAGTTCTTTGAATGTTATCTATTGTTTGATCATTATTACTTGACAATGATTGATGAGCTTTAAGTATATGTCCTGTATTTCTATGCAAAATAAATCCCATAAAAGCCCATTGAGGAGTAGGTTCCTGGTCCTTCTCCTCTGAGAGATCGGCCACGTTTCCTCCCCAAGCAGATCATGTCCTGGTAGACTTATTCTCATCTGTAACGCCACGGAAACTGCAGGCCGGAGTCCGCATCAGAACATCTCTCTCTCTTCCTCAAAAGCAATAAATAAAATTAAAAGAAGAAAACAGTAACAATTTTATATCAACCTTACAAATAGGTGAATTAATATGCTTATTATATTACATGTCCTTAGAGTTTTATCATTTTTTTAAATTGTGATTATTAACCCAAATTTTGCTGTGAAAACATATGTTTTAATATATAACGACACCGCTGTGGCTCAGTCGATTGGGTGTTGTCCCATAAAGCAAATGGTTCCCAGTCAGGGCACACTCCTGGGTTGTGCTCTCTCATACTTTCTCTCTCCCCGTGCTACTCTCTCCCTTCCTCTACTTCTACAAATAAATAATTTTTTAAAGTTACAGACCAAAAAAAAAAAAATCGATAAAGTGAACTTCAAGAAAATTAAAAACTTCTGTTAATCAAAAGACACCATTAAAATAGTAAAATGGTTAGCCACAGACTGGGAGGAAATACACAATACAAAATTTTGATACCAGGACTCACATCTAGAATACATAAAGAACTCCTACAAATTAATAGAAAAAAAGTAGATAACCCAATTAAAAATGAGCAAGAGAGTTAGGTACTTCACAGAAGAGAGTACCACATAGCCAATAAACATGACAAGATGCTCAACATCATTGGTGACCACAGAAAACACAAATTAGAATCCCAATAAGATACAACTATGTACCTATCAGTTTGGCTAAAGTTAAAAACCCTGACAATACCAAGTGCTAATGAGAACATAGGACAACTGGAAGTCTCCTACATCACTGGTGGGAATATAAACTAGTACAGCCACTCTAGAAAATTGCATGTCACTACCAGACATGTGTATACTTTATTCCAGCAAACACTCCTGGAATATATGCCCCAAACAAATGAGTGCTTATGTCCACCAAAAGACACATGAAAGAATGTTCAAAGCAGCATTATGCATAATAGTGAAAAGTTAGAGTCGTCGATAAAAGAATTAACATATACAGTGCGGTATATTCATATAGGGAAATACCATGTAGCACACAAAAGAGCAAACCACTGCTACCTAGAACATTATGGATGAATCTCAATGATATAATGTTGAGTCAAAAAAAAATACAAAAGAGCACATGCTATCTGATCCCATTTATATGAAACTCAAAATTAGACAAAATTAATCTATAGCTACAGAGGTCAGAGTAGTGGTACAAGGAAGTTTACAGAGGTACTGAAAATGTAATTTATCTTAACCTGGGCAGTGGTTACATAGATGTACATGTGCAAATATTTCAAAAAATGCATACTTGAAGTTTACTGAATGTGTAAATTATACCTTAATAAAGTAAACTACTGAAAAAAATATATAGTGACAATTTCTATTAAAAACAGTCTTGGACCCTAATTTTAAAACATTTACATAAAATAATTTTAAATGTATTTTTAACTACCACTTTATTCAAACTGGAAATCATAAATAATACTTAATAAAATATTTATTGTAAAATAATTCTAACACTTGAATTAACAACTATGTAGCACTTACAATTGTTGTAATCTAGAAAATCAGATATTTTTTCTTTAGAGTTGGCAGTTCTTATTCTATGGGAAAAAACATCATAGGCTTTATGATAAAAACCCCCTGCAACAATTTCAGATAAAATCATGTAATTTAGGATTCTCTGTATTAAATTTTTAAATAAACTATTTTAAGACTGACTTCTACTTATCTAAATATCAGAAATTACTGAACCTAAATATTATTTGACATGATTTTCTCTTTAGAGTCTTTTAGTAAGAGTCCAGTAATCCTACCTAAAGAATGGTAAGCTTGAAAAGATTTAATTCTACAATGTTTTTTTGTGTTTTGTACATTGTTCAGTAAAAGAGATTGGTAATATATTGTCGAATCTAATGGAATTTACCCACTCCAGTGTTAACAGCTTCTCCACCAAATCATGGGGTAATGCTTGAGAATGAATAATGGTCTTTAAAGACACATGATATATTATGTGAATAAAATACAGACTCAGCTATCATAAAGAAACTTCAGAAAGCTGTAATTCATTTTTTTATTGTTATGACAATAGGAGAGGGATGAGAGAAAGGATACATGAGAGATTCCCATAATTTAGATATAGATGTCTAAATTATGTATTATCTCTACATTGTTCAGATGATACTTATCTGATCTTCAATCTCAATCACTTGTTTTAGTTGCTAAGAATAGAAATTAAGGACAGACACAGTATTAAGAGTTACAGGGAAAAATTAAAAACATAATCAACAAGGTCAGTTTTTTTTTAAAGACATACCTTTATAAGCAGACATTCAAAGTTGCATGCTCTATATTAATATTGTCTTTGAAACCTTAACAATCCTGGGACTAAATGTGGACTTATTTTCTTGATGAAATGAAGAACTAAAGTTTAAAATGTTTTCTTCATATGTTATAAGAATATGTGTAGAACATTATGAATAAGGTCAAATAAATATGTGATAAAGATTACTTTCTCTAAAAATCATATCATAATATGTCTGTAAATAGGTATAGATAGATTCATTTATTTAAAGGTCCTCTATATCTGCATACATCATAATATATCTATAAATATATCTCTTAAAATATCAAGTAAATTGATCTAAAACCAATTCTAACAGATCAAATAGTCTTAATGTACAAAAAAATGGAGGGGGTGACCTAAATCACCTGAACTCTGCTGTGCAAGTCAAGATCATAGGCAAAAGTATATTAAATGAATCAGTACAATCTCTCGCCAATAACGATTTACATCCGAATGCTCTTTCTTCAGTCCATCCACTATGTACAGACATCGTATGATCCATATATCAGTTACAGAGCTATTTTCTGCAGGTGCATTGATCTGTGACATTACAGCTGAGCAAAAATAAAGACCAGTATTAGAACAGAGAATCCTTCTTCAAAACATCTCAACAATAAGAATGAATATAACAATAAAAAGCAAAGAATTATAAACAAATTTTAAACAATCAATTTGCACCCAATGCAACATGTTTGCAATAGAAGAAGAGAAACAGCCCTGGCTGGTGTAGCTCAGTGGATTGAGCGCGGGCTGGGAACCACACGGTGCCGGTTCAATTCCTGGTCAGGGCACATGCCTGGGTTGTGGGCTGGGTCCCCAGTGGGGGCCATGTGAGAGGCAACCACACATTGATGTTTCTCTCCTTATCTGTCTCCCTCCCTTCTCCTCTCTCTAAAAATAAATTAAAAAAAAAATCTTAAAAAAATAAAAAAATAAATAAAAGAAGAGAAACAATGCATGTACACCAAGGAAAAATGTTTTGCTAGATGTTTAAAAAGAATTATTATACTAAAATGAAGAAATTAATAAAAAGCTACTACTTTTATTGTCAATATTATGAAACCATTTAAAAGATCTACTAAATAGAGAGTGGGTTGAATAGAGTAGAGTTAAACCAAAGTCACAATCAATAACAAAATTCTTTTGGAAGAAATAAGAAATGACAGAAAAGGAAATCAACTAAACAGAAAATAAACATGGAAAATATAACTAAAACAAAATATAAATAAGTAAAATAATTATAAACATAGGATAAGAGGAATTACATATAAATAATATAAAATATGGAGTTTCTCCTAGTGCATAATTGAATTTTATAGGAGGAAAATAGAAAGAAGAGTAATTGTTCATAGAAAATAGACTATTAGCCCTGGCTGGTATAGCTCAGTGGATTGAGTGCAGGCTGCGAACCAAAAGGTCGCCTATTCGATTCCCAGTCAGGGCACATGCCTGGGTTGCAGGCCAGGTCCCCAGTGGGGGCCATGTGAGAGGCAACCATACACTGCTGTTTCTCTCCCTCTCTTTCTCCCTCCCTTCCCACTCTATAAAAATATATAAATAAAATTTAAAAAAAAAAGAAAATAGACTATAAAAAGAATCATAAGCCAAAACCAATCGAACTAATCTAATTTTAATTAAAAAAACAAACAAACTAGGTTTTCAAATGAAACAAAATTCTCACTAGAGAAAAACTACAAAATACATCTAGGTAAAATATTGTAATATAATGGAAGGGAAAAAACAAAGAATATTGATAGTAATTATGCAGAAAAATAGGTCACTTAAAAATAATTGAAAACTGCCCTAGCTGGTGTAGCTCAGAGGATTGAGAGTGGGCTGCCAACCAAAGCATCGCTGGTTCAATTCCCAGTCAGGTCATGTGTCTGGGTTGTGGGCCAGGTCCCCAGTGGGGGATATATGAGAAGCAACCACATATTGATGTTTCTCTCCCTCTCTTTCTCTCTCCCTTGTCTTCTCTCTGAAAATAAATAAAGTCTTTAAAAAATAATTGAAAACAAAAACATGAATATCAGATTTATCTGGGAGGGGGGAGAAGCAAAACAAATAGTCAAACACTGACAAATTGTTCTGACTTATTAAGACAAAACAATAAAAAGCAGGGATTCTTTAGGCAGTTGAAGGTTTAGTCACAACAAAATAATACTTAGATATTCAAGGTTCAAACATATCGTTCTCATGACATTTTCTTTTTCTTTTCTTTTTTTTTTTTGTGCATAGGGTGCCCCTTTTCTCCACATCCCCTCCAACAGTTATCTGTTGCTGTGTTGATGATGACATTTTCTTTTCACAAGATGTGTACCGCATACCATCAAGGGATGATATGCAACATTTTACCATCAAATTTTACATAAATAGGAACTATAAAATTAACTAGATATTGAGATGAGTAAAGAGATAGGCCATTGTCAAAATGAGATTTGTGGCTTGCCCACTAAGATTTCTGATGAGATTCTGAGATCAGCAGAATCAGGATGGTACCAACATTATTGTTCTCAAAGCACTAACACTTGTAGTGAAAGCATATGTAATACTTATGTAAGTAATATGAAGATAAAAAACCTTAGGAGAACAACTAAAATGCTATTTAAACTAGTAGGAAAATTAAGTCTGATGGTTAGAAAATTAAAATGACAAATATAATCTTAATAAATACTAGACATAATGCTTTAGAAAATAACTACAAAAGGAAAAAATGAATGGTAATAAAGAAAAAAGGAATAAAGTTTAATAAAAATTAACATTTTAAATAACATTAAAATGTTTCAAAGTATTGAAAAACCCTAGAAGAAAACATAGGCAATAAAATTTCAGATACCTCGTGTAATTGGCTTTTGCCAATATATCTCCTAGAGCAAGGGGAAAGAGAAAAAAACAAAGAAATGGCACTACATCAAATTGAAAAGCTTCTGCACAGCTAAAGAAACCATCATCAAAACGAAAAGGGAACCCACTATATGGGAGAACATGTTTGCTAGTGATATATCTGATAAAGGTTTAATTTCCAAAACATATATAGAACTTACACAACTCAACAACAAAAAACAAACCATTCAATTAAAAAGGGGAACTGAATAGACACGTGTCCAAAGAGGATATATACATGATCCATAGACATATGAAAAAATGTTCATCACTAATCATCAGAGAGATGGAAATTAAACTCACAATGAAATATCACTCACACCTGTCAGAATGGCTACCATCAATAAATCAACAAACAAGTGCTGGCAAGTATGTAGAGAAAAGGGGTCCCTAGTGTACTGTTGGTGGGAATGCAGACTGGTACAGCCACTGTGCAAAACAGTAGGAATTTCCTGAAAATATAAATGGAACTGCCTTTTGACTCAGCAATTCTACTTCTGGAATTACATCCTAAGCATCCAAAAACAACAATTCAAAAGTATATATGCATTGTCATGTTCATAGCAGCATTATTTACAATAGCCAAGACCCAAAAACAGCTCAAGTGCCCATCAGTAGATGAGTGGATAGAAAAACTGTGGTACATTTACACAATGGGAAACTACATAGCGATAAAAAAGAAGGAACTCTTACCTTTCATGACAGCATGGATGGACTTGGAGACAGGTATTATGATTAGTGAAATAAGCCATTCAGTGAAAGACAAATGTCATATAATCTCAATTGTATGTGGAATATAATGAACTAAACTAACAAGCAAAATAGAGACAGAAAAGAGGGGTACTAGATGTAAGAAGGTGAAAGGATTATTCAAAGAACATGTATGCATGACCCATGGACACTGACAATTGTGTAGGATTGCCTGAGAGAGTAAGGGGGGAGCTGGGTGAAGATGGGCAAAGGCGGGGGGTAATGTGGAAGCAACTCAAATAGCATGAACAATAACATATAATTAAAATTATTGTTTAGAAATGGAAAATAGCTAATGAAAATATGCAACCATTCATCAGAAAATCACACAACTTATTAAAAGACACCAAAGATTTCGATAATGGACAAATTATACATATGTAAGTCTCTATGATCATGGGAAATGCACTTTATAAAAAATCTATGTGTAAGTTAGTAAAATTGTAGCAAATAATCTAGTGTACTTTTGTTTCATGAAAAATCATTCTGAACTTGATCTAAAATTTATCTTCCAAGGCATTAAAATGATTTTTAAAATGGCAATACTAGTGTAGAATTGCATATATAAATCCTACACATAGAATATATTAGAATATGCAGAAACATAAAAAATACATGGATATTTATGAGGTGTGTCCGGGAAAAGTCCAGCCATTGTTAATACAACAAGAATGGTTTATTCAACATCGATGTAACCTGAAAGCCAAGGAGAGTGGACTGGAATTCACAAGCGTGAACAATGATGACTTCACTGTATTAGGCAGTGGGGACAGTAGATGCTATCGAGTGAGCATCTGTACTGTGTGGCCACCACATTCAAAATAACTGAGCTAGTAAAGCAAGGAATCTGTACTAAATTTTGTGTTAAGCTTGAACATTCCTCCATGGAAACTATTCAGATGATTCACAAGGCTGTAGCTACGGGCAGCTGGCAATTGACAGCTTCATCATGACAATGCAACTGCTCATGCATCGCATCTCATGCAGACATTTATGGTGAAACATCAGATCACCTGGGTGACTCAGCCCCGCCACAGCCTGGATTTGGCCCTTGCAACTTCTGGTTTTCCCAAAACTCAAATCACTTTTGAAAGAGAAGAGATTTTAGACCATCTGTGAAATTCAGGAAAATATGTTTGGCAGCCAATGGAGATTGGGAGAATTGTGTGAGGTCCTAAAGTGTCTACTTTGAAGGGGACTGAGGTGTCATTGTCCTATGTACAATGCTTCTTGTATTTTGTGTCTTCTTCAGTAAATGTCTCTATTTTTCATATTACATGACTGGGTACCTTCTAGACAGACCTCATAATTTATGCCCCCAAAAATTATTGATTAAAAAAATAGTGTGGGAACCACTGTAAAGAATCAAAATTATATTTTATACTTCATCATCAAATTACAGACTAAGATATATTTTAGATAAAAATATAATAATATGTGTTAGATGATAACATAAATCTATGTACGTATAAATTTATTGTTATAGATGGGGAGACCGAAGTCAGGAGGTCACACCCTCCCCCTCCTCCATTCTTGCCTCACGAGCAAGAGAATAGTTCCAGCAGGAGACAAACACATATAGTGGAAATGAGATAGCAAGTTTATTTATGTAATACACAACCAGGGAGCTGCAAGCAAGCACCCATTAAGTCTAAATGCCCCACATATAGGGGAAAGAAAGTTGTAGGTTTGTTAGTTACTGAGTTTGTTCTGTACACTTGAGCCAAGGCTACAAGTGGGTACTTACCTAATATAATTACACCAACTATCGAGGATTGGGATTATATACCTCAGCTGGCTTCTAGAGGCACCCCTCCTCCACAGCTACAAAGGCTTTCTTTCTCAGTTAGTAAAAGCTCTTTGTCTTGGTGAAATTGTTACAGAGGCCCCCTTTCCCAGTAAGGAATCTCAAGGAATACCCCCTTTCCTCCTGTTCGTGATGGTTAGGACACCTGGCAATCTTAGTGAGACTTGTTACAGAAGTTTTCAGAAGTCCCCTACTTAGTACAGTCTCGGGGGCTCCCCTTTCTCCTGTGCTATTTTCCTTGTAATTCTTCAGACACCTGGCAATCTTATCAAGCTGAGCTCAGGATGCTGAGTTGATTGGTGAGACATGTCTTCCTTTTGCTTCTAGCCTCCTGTATTAAGTTTTTGTTAGATTGTGATGGTGAGAGTCCTGCCTTTATTGCCCCTCTGGCCACTCGTTTCTAGCTGAGACCTAACATTTTCATGGCAAAGCATTTCAAATCATGACTGACAAATCAAGCATCATAACACAAAATTTTGATAGATTTGATTAAATGAAATTGTAAGATTTTTCTATGGCCGAAAACACCATGGATAAAGAACAAAAAAAAAAAAAAAAAAAAAAAAAAAAAAAAAAAAAAAAAAAAAAAAAAAAAAAAAAAAAAAAAAAAAAAAAAAAAAGAAAATGAAAAAGAACAAATAAAAATAAATTTCTAAAATCCATCTTTTTATGGAGAGAGCTATTAAATCAGACACTTAAAATGGAAAAATAGACAAAAGTTCATTAAGAGACAAAATTAATTAAACAATATGGGAAAAAGCATTTAAACACATTTATGTTAACATTATTTAATAAACAAAATACTTAATACTTTTTAATATTAGATTGACACTTTTTAAAAATTACAGTATCTGATGTTAGTATTACACAGGGAAAAAGTCACTCAGGTACAGTTGGTGAAGAGTGAATTTATATAATCTTTCTGCAACATAATTTGACAATATTTTTCAAATGACTTAAAAAATGTTATACCGTTTGATCCAGCAATACCACTTCTTAGAATTTATCTTCAGTAAATAAGACAGGTACTAATATGTATGAACAAGAATGATTTCTCAGTTCTCCAAAAGAATCTCAGTTCTAAGATACATTCAGTAAATAAAATAGATATGATTTATAAGTACCTATATTGGGGGATCTGAGCAAGAGGTATAATTTGAAACTGATTCTAAAGTATCTAAGCACAGAATAAAAATAGGGGATTTAGAGGCGTGGCAGCTTTACTTTTTGCTCCAACACCTTTTTTTGTTAGATTTACAGCCAATGCCAGAAATTAAGGAAAATTCAAGAAATATATAATAAAATGCTAAATTAACAATTAACTATAACAGATTAACTAGTTAATTAATGGTCAGTCTTTTAAAAATAACCTCTTTTTTAAAAATGCAGTTCAATGCTTGTATTCTTAGTTGGGGAGTTTTCTTCCAGGTGGAGATTTATTGACCCTAACCTTACTTATTCTGAGGGCTCTCTCATTTTCAATTTGTATCATCTGAGATCACTCTACAGGGTTACATGTGGGAGTTTTTATTGGCTGAACCTTCATTCAATTGGCTGGAACACAAATCACGTGGCCACTGTCAACTGCAGGTGACTTTGGTAATGCTTAGCTCCATGAATTGAAAGAATAGGAAACAAGTTTGTTATCATAGAAATCTCTGCCCCAATATACCTTTCTGACCACCAAATATCTTTTTCTGTCATTTCCCTTGCACAAACCAATGCTGGTACCTATCCAAAGAGACAACCTAAAGACCTGTCAAACCAATATATTGAAGACCAAGACTATGGATATGCACAATCCTCTTCATCATACCTGGGTGCATTAGTTAAGGAACAAATAAGCCAAAAGACTAATGATCTTCTCCACCCATATACAAAACACAATCATAGAACAGAGCCAGGAGAAGACCCCCCTTAATATAAATGCTCCCATTTAGAAATAAAGGGAGAATGGCAAACACTGAGCAGTCACCAATCCTTAGCAATTATGGAAACATGCCAGACTGGCATTAAAAGATCCCTCTGCCTTGGCAATAGTTCTAATTACTTGCAGAAACTGAATTCTCTTCTGTTCATTCTTCTTTTACTTCCCCAAATTCTATACTGTGGGAAATCCAACCTTGTAAGTCATACTCAGTGACTACATCTGAAGTGAGTGTTTGAGACTATGCCCTCTATGGGGACTACATAGCTTTTATAGTCCACTTCTTGCTTTCTTTAAGTTTGGGCGTTAAGAAGTTGAAATTTCAAATAGATTTTTTTTCTTTCTATCTAGACATGTGTTTCTTGGACACAATACGCTCCTAATCTGTGTGCTGTATTCATATGCTGTATTCAAGATATTTTGAAGGCATACTTGCCAAGCCTAATTTATTTCTTCACTTTTTCCCTTCTCTAAAGCCCTCTTTTAGACTATAAGCAACTACTACAATCATATCTGCAATAATGGGCTTGGAAGGGTAGGCGGTGCATTCAGTCTGATCTTTGCCATAGGGCTGAGCCTTGGTGGATTTTGTTGCTAAAACCTTCATTCAGTTTTATTCCTTACTATGTGATTCTATAAATAGTTGATTTTCCAAACTTTTGAGTACCTCAGTGTCTGGACTTTCTTTAGATCTTTTCTATTTCTGCTTGAAAACTGGCCAGAGTTTTCTGGCCTCATCTAAATGGCAGAATATAAAAGTATATTATTAATCTATATCTTTCCAACCATTTCCTCTACAGCCACAAGTCCAACAGGCACTTAATCCTCAATGCAGAGTAATCATTTTCCTCCTCTATTGATACTACTTAACACAATTTGTAATACCTTCCTCTCCTTGAAATACATTCTTCCCTTTGATCAACTAGAGTGTCATCTCCAGAATCTTTTCTATTGCCCTGTTCTCTCCTCCTTGATATGGGAGTTTTTCAGGGCTCCATTTTCAGACCTTTTCTTCTATTAGACTCACTCTTTTAGGGAGTTTATCAATTTTCATAGCTTTAAATAACATTTATAAAATGATAAATCCCAAGTTATCATCTTCAGCCTCACCCTTTCCCATGACATAATTTTATTTTAAAAATTGTATAGTTGCGTTCCTCTCACTAAAAAATAGCACACACAAATTTTCAGTTGGAGAAAAGGAGGAAAGAAAGGCATAAAACTATGCAAAACCATATATGTGGGTTTGTGTATTCAGTCTCTACATTGTAAAATCAATAGCAACAGCGATTGATGTGTAAAATGCTGTACCCCCAGGTATCAGTATGCTATAGATACACACTGAGTATTATAGATACACTATAATATCTGTTGACTAGATGATTGGTATAATATACATTAATAAAACTTTATTTTAATATAGATGTGTTAATTTCAAATAACTCATTCTAAATGGAGGCATGTACTCTATGTCTAAATAACACAAACTTAAGCAATGTTTTCTTCTCTCTTTTAGATCCCAATGCTCTGGCTGGCCAGACTGGCCCTGATCATGCTCTTATAGGAGGAATAGTGGCTGTAGTTGTGTTTGTCACATTGTGTTCTATATTTCTGCTTGGTCGGTATCTGGCAAGACATAAAGGTAAGACACACTTAATAAAGCATTCTTAACTTTGACCAAAAAATTCTAAAGACTAGCTTTACCATGAAATATATGAGCGCGTGTGTGTGTAAGGGAGAGAGAGAGAGGGTAGAAAAGAGAGATTGAGATCTAAATGCTGAATTATTTCAGGAAATTCTTTATCATTTTACTCAACTTTAAAGTTAAATTAGCCTAGCAAACTAATGTTTAGCCAATAGCCAAAGGTCACAGAGTAAGTAGCTAGTTGAGAAAAAAATGGAAGCAATATCATGATTTATGTCTAGAACTGAAATTCAGCTATACCATTAAGCATTTGTTCATTATTTCTGTTTTTAGGTTTGTAGACACAAATATGGCCATATTAGTGAGGAATAGAAAAGTTTTTGTTTTTTCTTCCTGCAATGGGTTAGGTAGCAAACCATTGATATAATCTACTTAAAAATGGAGTCACCAAAAAGGAATGGTGACACATTTGATGTGATCATTATCAGCATCTTAACAAAGGACGCTGATTGCTACAGCTGCACGGATTACATGGTCTGTATCCCTCATTAAAGTAATCAGACAACTGTAATTGAACAACAATAAAATAATTAAAAAAAAAAGAATTAAGATACAGATAAAAAAAAGAAAGTAATCTAAGTACGTGTTACCCTCTCCAGTTTGGCTATTACCTCTGGTTAACCTGGCTACAGCTTTATCTACAGCGTTTACCTAAAAGCTGAAAGAAAGTATGCAACTTTAGAAGGGTGAATTGTGTGGTTTATTACGCCTCAGAATATGTTCCAACATGTAAGAAATCTGGCATAAGTCCCTTACTAAATGAATGTAGCTTTAATGCTGGCTATTTACCAGTCTCACAGAACTAACATATTTTCCTCCCAATACCCACAGGAACATATTTAACAAATGAAGCTAAAGGAGCTGAAGATGCACCAGATGCTGACACAGCCATTATCAATGCTGAAGGCAGCCAAGTCAATGCTGAGGAGAAAAAAGAGTATTTCATTTAAAATGCAGGCCAAGATTCTGAGTTTTACTCACCAGGCTGGCTGCTGGAGAAAACTGGCTCTCATCTTTCAGAATTCATTTCTACCATCTTCTGCTACCTTTATTAACTTCCATACCGCACTGCTGTCAGTAGCCAGGGCGTACCAGCAGTCAGCTGCCGAAGGCATCGCTCTTTAATCGCTGTACCATCCATAATGCAGGACGTTTCTTACTGCCTAAATTCCACACCATTGCTCTTCTAACATACAGTGCTTGAATATACAGCCTTAACAATGTTAATAATCTCCTTGGATCATGATATTGAATTGTTTTTATACATTGAAAAAAGTGTATGCAGAGTTTTTCTTGTTTGTTTCCCCTCATTTTCACCCCCTTTAAATCATGGACTTAGTTTGCCATTGGACAGCTTCACAAAAAATCAGAATTAGGTAAAGAGCTAATGTGCTTAAGTTGAATCAGACATTAAAAGTTTACAGACAATGTTTTCTATGTGTCTCCCTTCAAAGACATGTTTGGAAACATATGCCCTAGAAAACACAAACTGAAAACACTGTAGTATAGATTCTGGACTGTTTGCGACATACTGGTAAGGCTGTATCAATCTGCTATTTAAAAATATAGTATTTGATACAGGAGCCATGTGTTTGAATTGTAATCCTGTCATGGTACCTTATATAATTGTATAGGTCCCACCATTAGGTTATTTTAGTTTCATTTACTAATAAATTGTTACAAACATTTTACTGCTTTGGGAATCACAAAGATTTCATTCATTTTGCTAATTTCATTCTGTAATTTATTTGCTCCACAAGGACTCGCCTTCCTAAACAAAATTGAAGTATCCATAGGGCACAATTTTGAGACATTTTAGTATCTGTATATAGTGCATATAACAAATCCAATGAAACATTATTTGATACATATTCAACTTTTTGGACTGTAGGTAGTTCAATCATAAGTGAGCATTTTCTAACGTCCATTATATCCCTTTAGATATTACTTAAACAGATATTATAAGTAGATAACATGTATTAGTATTTTGTCTGTATGTCCTAGCACTGTTCAACAACAAATTTTTCTAGTTCTTGTTAATTTTTATTTCTTATACAATGGAAGCACAATGTTATAAGGAAAGGTAATTTTAAGCTAACAACCAGTGCACAGCCTCAGGTTTAAATTACAACCACAATAGAATAATAACCTAAAAATAAACTCTTAGTTTGTTAAAAAATTTGCAAGTTTTAATTTGGCAGTTCCAGAGCTGCTTACCTATGTTGGTTTGCCAAAAACAAGTGTTTAAGATATGTTTTCTGTATAGATGAACTAATTCTTTATATTAAATTCCTGTCTATGCATTTTGTGAGGTACAAACTTATGAAACAGTGAGTGATAGAGAATTTCTGCCATGCTTTTACCTCCAAGGTGAAAGTCTCTTCCTCTGGATTATTTCTGAAATTTTGGTGTATTTAACCATTAAGAAATGCTGTATCCTTAAATATGACACAGAGTTCATCTAAAGTCATATTATTTCTTCTAGTAAAATACAATATCGTTAGATTAGTTCCCATTCAATTTATTATATGCTAAAGATTAAAAATCCAGTTAGATAAAAATTAGTTTCCCATTCACAAGCATTGCACCTTTAAGAAGAAAACAAGTATGACAATATGGTAGCTATACTTGTGATGTCAAAGCATGATGGCCTATGGTTTAAAAAATAATAATATCTTGGAATTTGCTTTGGGGAATTGAGAATGTGTGAGTATGACATCATATATTAATAGCAAATGGAAGACAAGGGTGCTGTATCTTAGATTATTTATCAGAAAAGTATAAATCTTTTAAATACAATGTTAGAATTTTAAATTGTTTTCTTTTTATTGTTGAAGCATTTATCTTGTTATTTCTTACAAAAAGAAAAAGGATGATATCAGTCAAGCAGCACTTTTTCAGAATATACAAAACATAAATAATATGATGTGGTTGAGTGTTAACATAATAAATCATATACAGTATGGCATTTTAAGGAAATAAGTCTGCATTGATGTGATTGCATGCTTGTTTTTACAGTTCAATTCATACCATCTGTGGAAAAATGCAATAATATGTTAATATAGTATGGTAGTTTGAGAGAATCAGGTAGGTGCTACTAGACACATTGAAACTAGAATAGGTTTATAAACTGTTCATATCTTTCAATGCATAATCTTTAGAAAGACTCCACAAAGCAAAATTCATCCTGTTAGTACAAATGGAAAGTTTCTTATTACAAAAGTTGTATAAACTCCATCATCAATTACTATTTAAAGCCTAATTTCAGGATGTACTTACAAAATTGCTCCTATTCGTTAATGTTGCATTTACATCTCTCTTCATTTTGTCTATATTCTACTTGGCTCCTGCTACTTAATCGTTGCCTAAATAAATCAATCATTATTCCCAACATTGTAAAATTAGAAATCCAAAATTGGTTGCCTTTCAAGATTTTTTGATTCTTTAACCTTTCACAGTAATATAAAAACTCATTAGAACTCTTTAAAACAAACTAACTGGTGTATTATGATCTGTAAGCTCCAATCAAATATTTCACCAGTTAAAATAGATAGATTAGGTATCATTTTAGTTACTGAAAAATGACAATGGAATTATATTTCCTACTTTTTAAATTATTTTTTCCTTAATCAAAAAATAAAGTATAAAAATCTTTGCTTATTTCTATAAATTCCAGAAAAAAATGAAGTACCACTTTTCAATGGAACCCTGTCAAATTCAATGTCTAAACCATGCACACTTTTATGCTCAGAGAACCAAATTCTGTCTCTGCTTAGTGAGCACAGGAGCCACAGAACTCAGTGGAAGGAGTGTGCATACACACACAGACTTGCACACAACCCTAGTAGAATATGGAACATTATTTTTTACCACAAGTAGCTATTCTCTGCCAGTGTACTGTTTACAGTGTAAACTGATTGTCCTTCATCAAAAAAGTATAAGCCACGTTTTTCTTGTATTTTTTCTGTTTTTGAGTGTCCTAGATAGAAAAATTATCAAAATTAGGAAGAAAAAGGAAAGTTTGTGAGTGGAAGAGCAAAGACAGAGCGCATGAGCAGAGTTTTGAGGTGTGTGTGTGTGTTGGGGGGGGAGTGAGAGAGAATGAGAGAGAGAGAGGAGATTGATTTCAACTTGTTTTCTCTTACTAGAGAATTCAAGAGGCAGTTTAAGGAACCTGATATTGGAGTTTAATCTAAAAACTGGGTAATATATTGATTCAAGATGTTCAATCTTGCAATGAAACCCCACAATAAAGTAAAAAATAGAGAAGGATAACTAACTTTCCTAAATATAGCAAAGAAGCTAACACCTCATTTATTTTTAATTTTATGTAAAAATATATAAATATCTCGAATAAAAGGACAGGTTCACATGTAAGTATGTACTCATGATTGTAGTAGCATTGAGATTCCATATAGGCACATGTACAGCAGTTCTTGGACAGTGATGGTTCTTCCATGTAATATAGCAGCTATTGTATGATACAGTGCCACTTATTGCAAAGCGTTACAGGGGGACATTTAAAATACTTTTCCTTTAGTTTGGACTTAAAGGATAATTTAATGTACACTAAAAATGAAATTTCATATTAGGTTTTTAATTGTGGAGAAAATGGAAAACCTCTATCTTACATAATGCTAATCACACAGAGCCCTCTAAAAATGCCCAATATTACCCCCCCTTGCAAATGTAACCTGTGGTAAATGTATAAAAACAAATGAAAAACAATTGGCAATGACAGCTGAAATAAATGAAACACCTAGTGATAATGACTGAGTAATGCTTTTTATTAAGTGGCACAAAGTACACACTAAAAACTATGCAAAATATAGGTAACTACAGTGTACGTACATGTAAGTATCTTGTACTTGCTGTTTATGGACGTTCGAAACCCATGTAATTATAATATGCATTTTGAATATTGGGAAAGAGGAAATCTTAGTGTAGATAATAGAATTTGTTTTGAAATATACACTGGCAATATTGAAATATACTCAGTGCAATACCTGCAATTCTATTGCTGGATACTTAATACAAAGGGATTTTAAAGATTTCTTCAACAAGATCCAAGGGGTTGCTAACCTTCACCTCCCACGTTCTAAATCATTAATTAAAAATAAAACTGACTCAGCTAAATGCTTTTTTTCTTTCATAATCATTAACATTACAAAATAAAATTATTTGGCTTAGTTTTTAGCCTTACTAGAGAGAGAGAAACTTTTATTTATACCTAATTCAATTTATAATTATTAAACATTCTTTGAAATGCATGTATGTTTTAATGAATTGTGGGACTTTTATTATAAGTACAAATTTATTCAATCAAATCATATGTTACCTTTCATAGGTAATGTCACTATATTTTAGTGGACATTTTTTGTATCTTTTCTTTTTCTATTCATTTTTTCCCCTTCCCTATGCTACCCCAAACATGCCCTTTGCACTTATACCCTTCCAAAGGCAATGGATTGAAAGTAGCAAGATTATAAACAGAGCTAAAGGGGATACCATATGAGAATGGGTTCTAAACTGATCTGCATTTTTATGTGTTGAGATTATTAATATCGAATGCAATAGTTATTGGATATAGTTGGTAAGTTCTCTGCCATGCATACTTACAATAATCCTACCTCTCACTTTTAACATGGGCTATGATACTTCAATATAAATAGAAGAAATAATTATTTACAAGATATCCCAGGAAGCACTCATTGGAGGCTATCATAACAGTCTGCTCCCCACGCCCTGGGGATTCTCAAAAGCCAACTTATTTTAGTGTATTCAATGGTGTATGAGTCTGCATTTGTTTTTCTTTTTCTATCACCAACTTTTCCTGTAGGCAAAATATTATAACTTTATAAGGATGGCTCTTCTCATGCTTATTTAATATTGCAATGTATTATAATTGTGTTGATTTTTAAAAATAACTTAAATGGCAACAATTTGCAGTCCAATCTATTTATTTAATATTTAAAATACAATTCCTTATGAATTAATGCTATGCTTTTAAGTAAAAATTATAAATATAGTTTATTTTGCCAAGCAGTGTTATCTAGGTAAGACAAAAATATAAGTATTTAAGACCAGCTCCTTATTAACAAATAATATCTGAATAATGAATGCAAAATATTGCCACAAATGGCCACTTTATTTTGTCTGCATAGACACGTCAATTTTTTAAATGATGTAATTTACTTATTCTAAAAGGAAATAAAGGAAATGACATTTCAAAAGCAGATTTTCCTCTAGGAAAAAAAAGAACAAGAAAAAACTCAAATTATGACATTGAATCTATAGTAAATGCTTGAAGTTAAAGATGTTTCTGTGTTATGTGGTTATGTTATAAATAATATTTGATCTAATCTTTATAACCTCTTCCATATATGTGCGTGTGTATGTATATACATATATATACACATATATATATATATATATGTATATGCTAGTTACAAGAAATGTATGGTTATTTTGGAGAGAATGGGCCCCAATGTGAAAAAGATGTAAAAAAAAAAAAAAAAAACACTATTTCCCCCTATGAAATATGTTGTATATTTCAAAAGAAGAAAAATTTAAAGATATTTGAAGATTGCAGGGGCAAAAGAAAAACCTACCAGGGCTCGGCACTTAAGCACTTTCCCACACCCAGGGTCAGGACAGCAGTGACTCCCGCATGGACTTCTAGGTGCGGTATGAAATGCCACATTACGCTTCTCTCACACACAGTGCTGTCAAACCTCAGTTTCTTTCTTCAGATGCTTTTCCTTGTACATGATACTAGTAGCCACTCTTCTCTTTCTATTTGTGAAAGTTATATGCAATAAAATATTTGTTGATTGAAAGCAGTGGTCACCAGCTGGTTAGAAAAAAGACAACTATGAAATGTAAAATGATTATTTCTTTATCCTTTTTACTTTTCTCTGTGTTTCTAATGTATTGAAAAATACTCATAAATAGAAAAATAATTTAGATGTTTTTCAAACTAGTACTTTTTTTCCTTATAAATGTATAAAGTTTCAATCTCTTTACAAATTTATTCAACTGTACCTGTTGGACCTATTGTAGATTCAATGATGCAGTTAAGTAGTAACCCAAGGATGTATGAGTTTGTAATTACTAACCCATTTTCTTCATATTCGGTTCACATCAATATTTGTGAATTGGTTGTTTTGCTTTTTGTTCAACCAAACAATATTCCCTCAAGAAAGCTCCATTTTTATCATAAACATTTCAATATAATCAACATTGGAACAAGTCTGCCATATTAAAAAGAATTTAAAAACTTATCTCTGAAAATTGTACTCAAGAAATGCAGGTGTTTGCAGTAATGTAGTTTCAAAAATAAAATGTTCTATTTATATGATATGAAATTCATAGCTTTTGGAAGGGTATATTTATGACAGCATAAAAATAAATTATATGTTGTAAAGAAGATCCATCAAAATCAAGCATATTGCACAGTTATTGAATATACTGTTATCATTAACATGTTCAAAAAACAAAATGCATATTGTAATATTAGGTACATGACACTTGCATGTTGATATGCCTATATACTTACAAAGTATTCAATGTGTACTTAGTGATGCTTAAACTATGTCATGTACAACTCTTACAAACATTCTTACAGGGTTCCCATTTGCACTTCATCTTTCAATAAAGTCTTGTCAGAAAAAAAAACTGTCCAATATATATATGGAAAAATAAAATTTGAATATTAGTTATCTGTTGGACATTACTGAATTGTCTGTTCATTTAGTTCATTTTCTTAGGCTTGAAAACAGACATTGAAAGATGGAACTTTCTTTTTTCTCACTGGCAGGTTATAAAAGATTTACAAAACATATCCCTTTATGCCAAACATTGTTTTGCATATCTACTTCGAAGTGCATACATCATTCTTCATTTTAGATTTCCTCAGTGATGCTCATTTTCCTGTAAGTTTCTAAATGAAAGTTTAAAAAAATTAAGCAGTAATAAAATAAATGTTATCTTATTTGTACAACATTTAGTCCTTACTCCTTGGAATATGCGAACCTTGTAATATGCTTACTAAGGGTTAAACAATATTTCTGACTTAGGGAAATTTGCTTCAGATTGCCAAAATTTCAAAACTTTGTAATTTTACATTCACTTGTGTCTGTTTAATAATGTTGACTATGAACAGAAGCGGAAATACCTAAACCTATTTTTTTTAATTTTTACACCCAGTATTATACATTTCAACTACCTAAGATAATGCAATTAATAATATATCCATCCTAAGCTTATGCGAATAAGAATTTGAGATAAGCTTTTAAATTTATGGAGGATTTTCTTTGTGTCTTTGGAAGTTCACTTACCATAAGGTATTTTATAATCTACTTTAAATAACAGATTTTGTTATACAGGGTAAGCCAAAGGCTGTACAAGAATTAGTGTCATTGGGTCTGATATTTGTGTTAGACCATGAATATTCCATTAAAATTTATCTGTAAATACAAAGCAAGATTTGTATCTGGTTTATTTTATTAAATAATATTTTATTTATTTTCATTCATTTTTTTCTTAGCAAAAGAAGCCCCGTGATACATGTTAGCAAATTTGATGCTATATTTAAGATCAAATTCGACACTTCTTAAAGGAAACAATGACACTTGAAATGCATTCATAGACACAACATTTTTAAATGATATCTCAAATACTCATTCTTACTCTGTTCTACAACTCTCCACACATATGACACTCGTGTTTTGTAGATGAACCAATTCCACATTTTCATGATGGCAATGGTTATTTCTGTCAAAATATTCTTTGACATCTTTTTTTTTTTTTAATCAAGGAGTCACACTGGAAATTCTATAATTCACTAAAAGACGGCAATAAGTCTAGGTGCTCATTATAATTGCATAGTGGCTTTAGTCCAAGAGAGAGATGTTCATTACATGAAAATCCTGGGGTGATGCTAAAAATAACTGCACACCCATTTAAAGCAAGAAGTTCAAGTTCCAGCTGGTATAGCTCAGTGGATTGAGCACAGGCCTTTGATCCAAAGAGTTGCTGGTTCAATTCCCAGTTGGGGCACATGCCTGAGTTGTAGGCTAGGTACCTGGTGGAGGTCTCGAGAGAAGCAACCACGCACTGATGTTTCTCTCCCTCCCTTCCCCCCTCTCTAATAATAAATAAATAAAATATTTAAAAGGAAAAACAAGAAGTTCAAGGAAGTGTATAACTTTTTTTCAAACAATACTTTGGTTTGTGAAATGTAAGGGTACTTTCCCCCCTAATATTTTAAAACCTAGCAATAAAAAAAAATCAAAAATTAAGCTGAAAGCAGTTTCCTGTTTGCATTTTACATTCCACTTACTGAGATTCTACCTTGTGTGTTATTTAATCAAAACATAACTATTGAACACCTACTCTAAGTATATCAAATCAGTCCCCCTCCTGAACCTGAATATAGTGCTTTATGACCAACCTTCAAAATCCGTTAACAATTCAATCGTCCTTCCAAAAAAGTAACCATTTTTTCTGTGTCTTTGGCATTCCTATGTTGGAGGGAGGAGTGAGAAAATTAAAATAAAGTGTAATTATGAAAGAAATATTTTGATTTAATCAAACTGAAAAACAAATAGCCTTTCGACCGCTATTCATGGTTTCAAATTTGAAGGGTATTTTCCTCTAAAGATTTTCTATGTTAGTTTTAAAAAAACTGATCCAATTAATAAGCTAATACTTTAATGTGCCATAAAATTTAGAATATTAACTCCTCTTCTGAAGAGTGGCCATAACAATGACCAGAGTCATTATGTTATTAAAAGTGCTAGAAGCTTGTGTCCTGAACATACGATCAAAACTATAATTTGTTTTGTGTTTCTGAACTAAATCCATACACAGATGGACATGCCCATGATATGAACATGTGAGCAATTTAAGGAATGTATTTTCACACAGGTTGTTATTGGTACACATTAACAATGTGATGTAGGCCTTATAAACTAATACAATATTGCTGGAAAACAGTATAAGATTTAATTAGTAAAATTGGCATGTCAGATATATGTCTTTTTTCCTCCTGAATTAAGTGGATATCAGGATGTGGAAAGTTTTTCAATGGGCTTGGATTAGAAAATGAATAAAAGAGAATTGGAAATTTCCTAAAGGTAAGTTTTATCTATTCGGCAATTTTGTCAAATGGAAACACATCCTAATACCCTTCCGCCAGAGATCAGAGGAGCTTCATGAAAGGGGATCTCAAAGGGTCAGTGACCCACAAAATGTAAAGAAAGGCTCCACTGTGGGAGGGTGGGGTGGATTTGGGGGTCTAAGGACTTCTATTTCACCCACATATTCTAAAAAGGACATGTTCATTTGCTTCAATAAAGTAACTTTAAAATTGAATCTTTTTCCATTAAAATAAAACCTACAAGTTTGTACCACTTATCATACATTGAATCCTCTGCTTCAGGCCGTTTCCTGCTCCCAGGCACTAAACAACACAGACAGTGCACCATGTGACACTAACGTCCCTTCCCTGGCCTGTGCATGTTATAGAAGGCACTAGTATTTTTAATCCTATTATGCTTACAGTTGTTCCTGCCAATCTGATGGAGTCGTATAAAATAGGACATACAAACATTACTTCACTTAGTGATTGGAGCACATTTTAAGTCTAACCATGACTCCAGGCTAAGATTCTGCCTATAGCTTTACACTAAAAACATCACATTTCTGCCCTGGCTGGTGTAGCTCAGTGGACTGAGCGCGGGCTGGGAACCAAGCGGTCCCGGTTCGATTCCCAGTCAGGGCACATGCCTGGGTTGCAGGCCAGGTCCCCGTGAGGGCCATGTGAGAGGCAACCACACATTGATGTTTCTCTCTCTGTATGTCTCCCTCCCTTCCCCTCTCTCTAAAAAATAAATAAAAATAAAAATAAATCTTTATTAAAAAAAAAAAAAAAACACATCACATTTCTTATTTACTTTGTCTTTCTGGTACCCAGCCACTACTTATAATCTTGGTACAAAGGTACTGAAATATCACTCTCCCCTCCCCTTCCAACCATAAAGCTCCTAAAACCCTTGGAATCTCCGGAAATAACAAACGTGTTTTTGTGTGCTCAAGATGACCAGTGCCTGAAGATTCGTGGGGAGCCTGAGGTTGGAGACTTGCTGCTGGGGGACCCAACCAGGAGATGAAGCAGTTCAAACATTTAGCCCAAGCCCTGCCCTCTGGAAGGGGAGAGGTGCTTGAGATTGAGTTAGTGACCAAAGGCCAATGATGTAATCAATCATGCAAGTGCAATGACAAAACTGTCCCTAAGCTATGGGGACATTAAAAATCCCCGAAGTATGGTGTTTCAATAGCTTTCTGGTTGATGAACACATGAAGGTGTGGGGTGGGGGTGAGAATTGGGAGAGAGACCACAAGCTATGCCCCCTTTCTCCATAACTTTTCCTATGTGTCTCTTCTATCTAGTTGTCCCTGAATTGTATCCTTTATAATCTAGTTTCTCTGAGATCTCTGCATTGTTGTAGCAAATGATCAGAACTGAAGAGGAGGGCCTGGGTGGTGTAGCTCAGGAGATTGAGTGCAGGCTGTGAACCAAAGGGCCGCCGGTCCGATTCCCAGTCAGGGCACATGCCTGGGTTGTGGGCCAGGTCCCCAGTGAGGGCCATGTGAGGGGTAACCACACATCGATGTTCCTCTCTCTCTCTTTCTCCTTCCCTTCCCCTCTCTTTGAAGATTAATAAATAAAATCTTTAAAAAAAAAGAAAAACTGAAGAGGAGGTTGTGGAGACTTCTGACAGAAGTTGTAGGGAACTTGGGGAATTTCAATTGACATCTGAAATCAGGACAGTCTTAAAAGACTAAACCCTTAACCTGTGGGGTCTGCACTAACTTCAGGCAGTTGGTGTCTGAATTGAGTTAATCTGTAGGACAAACATCTGGTGTCAGAAAATTGTTTGATGCGGAAATCTTCTCCTGCCCCTAGTACGCACGCACACACAGATTCAGAAAGAGCAGAGTGCTGCTTCTCCCACTGTGTGATTCCCTAAATTCGCCTATCTTCTGCTTCTCCAGAGAGAAAGACAAAATATCATTTTCCCACCAGAAGATCATTTTTTCACATTTTTTTATAGTTGTTCAAGTACAGTTGCCTCCATTTTCCCCTCACCACTCCCCTCCACCCCCCACCATCTCCACCTCCCACCTTCGATTCTTCAAAAGTAGAACCATATTTTACAACAGAGGTAACTTGAGTATAAGAGGTCACATATATGCCAATTTGGTGGAAGAGCCGAATTTTGAACATAAATCTAACTACTGAACTCCACTGCCTCTTTATTGTGTGATTTCTGCCACTGGGAATACATAATTTAGACCATTCTTTCCAACATTTGCAGAGCACTGTTAGGAGTGTTCTGGCAGAGGCATAATCTGTATTGCAGGAATCTTGGAGTCACCATTGTTAAATTGTGTAAGATTCTGAGCTTCTCTTAGTGTCCTCACAAATGAATGATTAAAATACAGCTGTGGTGTAAATTGTATTTAATGAGTTTACTGACAGTAAGTAGGAACCTAACCAGAGAATTATTATTTTTTTAATGGGGGTGCATAGAGGAGAAAGGAACAGTTTGGGAACAGTATAATTCACGGAGGTTAGAACTGAACAACTTGCTATTAAAACAGGTTGTGGATACTCCAGGGGAGCATAAAGATATCGGGGAGTGCACAATGCAAACAAACACACTTTCCCAATTTATTTTACAATTGATTTGAAGCTCTAGAGGCAAAGCCCCTGAATACCTGTGAAAATTGGTGTAGATGATTAACCTCGACATGACAAACTAAAGCAGCAAACTCCATTTATTGAAAAAATAGTAACATTTTGCCAAATGTATAAATATAAATCAGTTTGAATCCAAAGTTATATAGCTAGAGGTCTGCTTACATTTATAATCTCAAGCTGTACTGGTTCTTACGTGGAATGGTTTGTTAGTTGAAGTTATACTCCCGTGCTTGCTTCACGGGGTGGGGGGTGCTGATCAGTGGAATAGCACAGAACATCAATTCCAAATGGGGCTTCATGTTTGGGGTTTAATGCCCAGTGGCCATCTTGAAGTTTTTAATAATTTCATCATAGAATTTGTTTTGGGAGTGAAGTTCTGTGGAGTAATGGAGCATATTCTGGGGAATTGGAGCTTCAGCTCATGTGTGATTCAGCTTCTCACTGCTTATTTGTTTTAGAGGACAGGTTCTTGGCTAGGCACTTCCCAGTTATACCAGGTGATCTCTCAATCCAAGGCCCCAGATAGGGTCCTCAGCACAGGCATTGGGAGGTTTGGGTCAGGATGTCCTTGTCCCAAGTGTGGACTTTCAGGGTTGACTAGGTGCCTGTGAGAATCTACATTTACCCTGTGAATTCCCTCAGGCCCTAGTGAGTTCCACATTAAATGTCAGTAAAAACCAGGGGTACAGTTTAAGAGAGACAGTATTGAAAGGAAAAGTGTTTCATTGTTGTTTGTTTGTTTTTTAACAAAGAGTGTCACATCTTTTTGCAGGGAGCCCTGCAAATTATGTAGCAGTTAATCCTTACCATTTTAATACTATAGAAGCAATATATGGTTTCAAAGAATGACCTTGGACTATCTTCAGATGCCTTGCTTTAACGGGTGTGTGGTAGGATAGGAAAATATGATTTCTTCTCTTTTTTGGTTAAACATGCTATAAATCTTCCTATTTCTCCCTTTCAGGGGACACACAGGTCATGTTATTGGTTCAAAATTCTAAGACAAAAAGTTACTTGGAAATTAGCATTTTCATTTTTTTCTTTTTATGTTCTAACCTCAGTGAGAACAATGAAACAGCTACAAAAATAAAAGCTGATATATATTTTTTGGGAAAATCAATAAACCAAACCACAAATATAAGATATATGGTCAAATGTTATTTTATGTCACTTAGAGAAGGGATTTAGCTAATTATATCAAATTATTTTTTGAAGACAACAATTTAATGTGACAATTGGAGTGTCCAAAAATATTTTTAAAAGCAAACAAGATAGCATAACCTGAATAATATATTAAAAAGATTAAATAATAAATAGTAATTCAGCTCTTAATGATTAAATTTGAGAACCAGATGAGATTTATTTTCACTTCAGGTTATAAACTTTGTGTTCTAATGAGTCCCAGCAATGAGTGATTCAAACCATTATCACTGACCTTGTTGAAATGCAAGTTGTACTTATTCCCTCTGATTAGAACACTTCAATAATTTCCACCTTTTTCAGATTTAGTCCTGTCTTTCCACCCAGTTAGACTCCAATTATTCCCTCTACTTCTACCCATTAACCAGTTTTCTTTAAAATCATTCATTTAATGAATACCTCATGTTTCTTCACATGTTTCTCATTTATTAAAAAAAAAAAAAAAACATTTAATTATTAAAAAAATACCAGGCATCATATATGTTGGAGGTATAATACTGAGCAAATCAGACATTGCCTCTTCCTTTATATTAAATATACTCTGGGAGGGGGGCAGAAATTAGCAAAATGTTCACAAAAGTAATATATAATTGCTGATTCTGATAAATGTGGTAGATGCATATAAATACTATGGAAAATTAAAATAGAAAGCCTCACCAGTTGAGGGATCATGGACTGAGGAAGTTCTTGAGATGATATCTGGAGGTGTTAGGAGGTGTTAGAAGGTGTTAACCAGGTGAAAATACAAGGAAGAACATTAATTGAGGCAGAGAAAGCAGCAAAAGTTAAGGGCTGTGGTAGGCTTGCTGTTTTTGCAAAATAGAAAAGATACTTAAGCACAATTACATGGCCTTTTATTTATAGTTGTATCTATCACATGGCATGATTTCCTGTACCATCAGAATTAAATGTTTATTCACTACCAACTATATGCAATGGATGTATTATATAATGTGAGTAAAATACAACATATAAACTAATGTGACAGGGCCTGACCATTAAAACAGAAATCATTATACATTTTTAGAGTGTTAGTTACAAAAGTGAGAAGACAAACGGGGAGAGCGAGACAGTCCAGGGAATAGCAACATCAGGAAGCTGTTATCACGCCCTGGCTGGAGAGAAAGTGGAAAACACAGAAGCCAGAATCCTCCACCTGGAGTTACAGCCACTGTGGGACTTCAGACAGGATCCACACCGTAAGTGGGGTAGCGGTTCTTGAGTCGAGGAGGAGATAATTTTGCTCTTCCCAGAAAAAGAACAGGAATAGCATGTTTTCTTCCCTTCTTTGCCTTCTGGCCTTCCACAAGAGCCTTCCAGATTATATCTGGGAGCCACCTGGCAGGGAGGCTTGGAAATTAGATTTTTTTTATATCAGAAGTTATCTAAGAAAAAAAGAGGTATTTTACCAGCACCAAACAATTTCTATATTTGTAAAATTTACAGCCTAGTCAAGGAAGGTCATGCTTTCCTAGTGATAATTAGATACCAATGGCAAAAATATTGTTTTTTCTTCCTGAAAATCTTGTGTTACATGTACAGATTTGAATCAATATCTATGTTATGAGGGAAAATAGCTCTAAATAAAATATAAACTTCAGATCCTTGAGGTTAAATATTATATTCAATAGCTATGGTTTTTAACTTATTTCATTTATTGTGAGTACTCCAACTATTCATTTATGTTAAACTATTTTCATCTGTTTGAAGATATTCCTAGATCTCTCTAGTTTATTTAAACAACAAATTATAGTGAGCACCTACTCTTTACTACAGATTATGCAATGTGCTACAGATATGAGGATGGCAAAGAGATACCCTATTGTTAATGAGCAGTAGAGGTAGAGGAGCCTTGAAAAACTATCACAACACATGTTCATTGAATACTACAATAAAAGTTTAAAGCAAGTACTATAATGTTGTAAGGAAAAAATAACAATTATATGTATATTGATGAGAATTATCCAATAGAAAAAGAAGATCAAAATTGGTGAATCAGTAGAGAGAGAAGAAATCTAGGTGAAAGACGACTCTTTGAGTAGATGTTAAGGATTGGAGCTGGTGGACCACTGAAGGATTTAGCTTTCTCCAGGAGCTTTGTAATTTTTTTTTTTTTTTTTTTAAGGAAAATGGAAAGCAGAGTGATTATGTCAGAGTAAGAGAGAGGAGAAAGTACTGGAAGAGAAAGGATAAAACAAAATTTGTTGGTGGTAAGAATAGCACCAGGTGTCAGACTGGTGGAGTCAGACCAGACCTTGGTTCAGCGACCTTAGTACTTGAGTTCCGACTTCAGAGTCAAGACTTAAACTATAAGAAAAAGTTTATTTGGAAAGTCACGTGGGTAGAAGAAGTGAACAGTAGAAGAAATGGGTTTAGGAAACAAGTTACAGAGGCAAAAGGAGGTCCCATGGAGCTGTAGGAGAAAAAGAGAGCCGAGAAATATGCCCTTGGGGAAGGGAGTGAGGGTAGGCTTTGGTATGCGCCCTAAGGACAGCTGCACTGCATCCTTCATCCTGAGAGCGTTTATCTGGAGGTCTCAGGGAAGGACCCCAGTAAAATATTCATCAGCTTTTCAGGTGTGTTCTTTCAAGGTCTAGTTTCTACTGATTGGTCAGCACCAAAAATAGGGAGTCATTAGTCGATGCAGCTGGTCCTGATGTCAGCCAAGGCATCACTTGTCTGATTTGACTGCTGTTCTGGGCCTGGGGCTGAAAAAACAATTGAGGCCTAGATGTATTTCATACATACTCAGAACTTCATTATCCTGGAGGCTTAATGCTTCAGGGCTACTCTCTGCTCCTCTTGTTCATTCCCCCTCTAAGGAGAGTCTAAACCAAATAGCTTACAATATACCAAGGGAGGAAAGGTCAGGGTAGGTTCTGAACCACATGACTAGAGGCATAGAAGGCTATGGGGATGATACAACATGGCCGATGACATGCTAATGGAAAAAAGTTAACCTGGGGGTGAGGTCCTTGTTTTCCAACCTTTTTTCCTTTTTATATTTATTGGGGTGACCCTGGTTAACAAAATTATAAAGGTTTTAGGTGCACAATTTCACAACACATTATCTGTATGCTATATTGTGTTTTTCACCATCCTAAGTACAGTCTCCTTCCATCACTGCTTATTCTCCCACACCCTCCTTCCTCTTCCCCCTCCCCCAGCAATCCCCATACGTTCATCTATGTCCATGAGTTTTTTTTCTTTTTTCTTTTCTTCTCAATCCCCTCACCCCCTCCCAAACCCCACACATCCCCAACAGCTTTCAGCCTGCTCTCTGTCTATAAGTCTGTCTGTATTTTGCTTGATAGTTTATTTTATTCATTAGATTCCACATGTAAGTGAAATCACACGGTACTTGTCTTTCTCTGACTGTCCTGTTTCACTTAGCATAATGCTGTCTAGGTCATCCAGGCTGTCACAAAAAGTAAGATTTCCTTTTTTTTTTTTTTTATGGCCTAGTATTCATTGTGAAAACGTACCATATTTTTTAACCCACTCATTTACTGATGGGCTCTTGGGCTGCTTCCAAATCTTGGCTATTGTAAATAATACTGCAATGAACATAGGGGTACATATAGTCTTTCAGATTAGTGTTTTGGGTTTCTTCAGATATATTCCCAGAAGTAGAATTGCTGGGTCATAAGGCAGTTACTTTTTTTTTTTTTTTTAATTTTTGAGGTAACCCCATACTGGTTTCCATAGTGGCTGCACCAATCTGCATTCCCACCAACAGTGCACAGGGGTTCCCCTTTCTCCACATCCTTGTCAACCATTGTTATTGATTTATTGATGATAGCCATTCTGACAGGTATGAGATGATATTGCATTGTGGTTTTCATTTGTGTTTGTCTGATGATTAGTGACATTGAGTGCCTTTTTATATGTCTGTGGACAGAGGAACAATACACACTGCCCCAAAGAGGACACACAAGACTGCTCGTTTTCCCAATTCTGTCCATCACTAGGCATCTGGGGCTTCCCACCCTGGTGACTGTCTGTGCCTGGCCCATCATCCTTGCTTTGTTCATGTCTAACTATCTACCACAAATTGACCTCCAGTACCTTTCAGGCTTGAAAAGACTATGGAAATAAATGACAGGGGAAATGCAATACAATTGCCACACAAAATGAATAACTCACTAAAATTAATTGTCCTGAATTACAGACAGATCAGAGAGATTTATTGTGGGTTTTTATACAAAATTCTTTAGGTAGAGGGTTATTTTTACATAGACTGTTGTGTATGTGTGTATGTGTGTTTCTGTTATGTAGTTTAAAAACCTATCTACAGAGAAAGGCCATGGGATGGAAAAAATAATGACATTAGAGATATGGAAAACCATGTGTGGACACCACCAGTGATGAGCTGCTTGGGAGGCAGGAGCACAACCAGAGAATGGAGCATCCTGTTTGATTTGGGCGTTTGGGGTAGAGCTAGGGGCCAAGTACAGATCTGGTTGTTTTCAGGTGATGAGGGGTCTGAAGTGGCTTGGACAGTTCACGGAGGGTGCTAGGGAGTAGGTGAGCATGGAGGACTGAGTATTATGCAGACCAGGTTGAGGAGCGGTCAGGGTAGGGAAGTCCAATCCACATGCCTTTCGCTATCCCTCCCTCCAACACTGCCCAAAGTGCAGGAGCAGAGCTAGGAAGGCCCTGGCCAAAGCAGGTGCACACTGGCTGAGCCAAGTGATAGGGAGTGGATGATTCTCCTGGCTTCCCGGGGCCATTTTCCACCATCTGAGACCTCAGCAGAGCTGGGCAGGGGTGGGGGGCAGGGGGAGGGTCCCAGCCTGCATCTGTGTACTGCATTCTTGATTGACCGAGGTTGGTCTTTTTGATGAGTAAAATGAAACTATAAAGGGGCTAGGAAATGAAATGTTTGCAAGTGACTGTACCGAGAAACTGCAATATAAATTAAGCAGAGAAGAAAGAGAATACATAAGAGGGATGTTGACATGTAGTAAAAGCAGTATATTTTAATTGTTGGATGGATACAATGGTTATTGGAATTAGGTAGTAGAGAGAATGAGAAAGGAAAAAAGTTTGGGTACTTGAAATTATGAATTCTGGAATTTTGCCCCTGTCGGTATTGATGACATTTACAACATCCTGAGAGTGAGAGCATGATACAGAGTAGGCGCCGGAGAGGAGGTGCAGGGAATTCGAGGTCAGGTTGTCACTGAACAGCAAGTGGGGTCCTGCTGCCCATCGCCACCCTCCAGGCAAAATTCTAGAGGCAAAGAGTTGCTAATAAAGGAAAGGATTCTTTATTCAAAAGCTACACAATTTTGGAATAACAGCTTTCCACATGCATTAGTCACTTAAGTCTAACCATTAAGGCTAAACTCTTTAACACTTGAGTTCTCCTAGCACTCCCCCTATTAGTTTTTAATTACCTTATTTCTATGGGGTTAGTTTATAAACTAAAATAACCTAAGGTACAAAGCTACACAATTTTGGAAGAATGGCAGGCTTCCTCCTCAGAGCCCCTCCCCTCTAGAACACCCAAAGGAGAATAACCCTGCCACCCTCTGCCGGGCCAGCCGGATCCTAGGCTGCACCTGGCGTTTCTTCTCCCATCCAAAATACTGTCCTTGGGAAGCAGAGGCAGCTGCAGCATGACCATCCAGGGATCTTTGAGGAAGAGAGCCAGAGAGCCTCTCTCTGCCCTCCTTTTATTTTAAATCTTCTGGCCCATAATCCCATGCTCTCTGGAGGCATTCAGACAATTCTGTCCTAGGCTGTTTACCATTGCCTCAGGGGCTTCCTCCTCTGCCTCCTCCACCCACCACCCCCCAGTGATCTGATTGGACCCCTCTGTATCAATATTACCGGCTAGTAGAGATTGAAATCACCTGGGATGGTTACTTATTGTAATGAGTGGTAGCAAACCAGGAGCAAGAAAATTGGAGGAGTGATTGTTTGGGGGTTAGCAGATAAAAGAAATAAGCAAAGGCAATGTAATCTGATGAATCAAATTACAAAACAGGATTAGGGATAATGATGGGAGAATGATCCGAAGCAGCAAAGATAAAGGTGAGGGTTACCTACTCTGCACCCCAGCCTGGCTCTATGAAGGCTTTGAGAGAAAACTGCCATCAGTTGTGCCTGAGAATTAAGAAGGTGAAGACACAGTTTTTTTTGGGTTTTTGTGACACCAAACATAAAATAGATAAAACACAATTACAGCGATCCTTGTGAATTCAATTTAGAGAAAGTGGGGGGTTTTCTAGGAGAGTGTAAAGTTCTGGAGTTCTCCCTTGACTTCTGCTGATGTAAAAAACATCCAAAACTGTAAAGAATTTTTATAAGATTTTCTTTGAGCCAAACCGACAGCAATTGGCATGAAGCAAGATTTCCAACGCTCTGGAGAGTGATAGTTTTGCCGCTTCTTTTACGCTTTTGAAATTTAAGATGGGAACCTGAGGAAAATTCCATGAAGGTGGGAGAAAACAAGGCGGGGATTAGATTACAGGGTAGTTAACAAGATTATGTGCTCTCTTGAGGGTGGTTATGATCATTTCAAAGTACCTTAACCTAGATTCACACACAAATGTGCACACGCACACAAACAATGGACGGGGCTTACCTAAGGCAAAGGCAAACCTTTTACTAAAGAAGTTACGTGCCTTGGCATGCCTACCCACCATGACCTGCCCAGTTAGAAACGTATGGTCATATTACCCTATAAAATCACTGCCCATAGCACCCCTTTTTGGTCCATACTTTTGATTCTGAGACGGGGGAGAATAGAGAAGGAGCATTTATATACCAAGCACA
>PVJI01015228.1:0-41721 GCA_004026765.1 Micronycteris hirsuta | reverse complement strand
CACATCCTCCCCCGAGCAACTGCCACGTCTACCGATTTGCGAGACCGGTAACCCCGCGTGCGTGGACTCTGAGCGGGCTGGACCAGGGCGGCTGTGCTGCCGAGGGTTTGAGTCCTCCCAGCAGCGGCTGGAAGGGGCGCTGAGCCTCTGCTTTGTCCCCCTCAGCGGAGGCCCACACGCAGGAAGACAACAAATGCAAACTGTCTCCCGCCGTGTTTCAGAGGAATCTCAACAAAGGTGACGAGCTCACGCCCTTTTGCCTGGGACTCCCCGCTTTTAAACGTGGGAAGACCTGTCCCCTGGGAGACTCCTCAGTCCCAGGAGGGCCGGGCGGGGGGCCACCCCGGTGCGAGGGCTCCAAAGGGTGTCAGAGGTCTTCCCTGCATGCCCGGCCTAGCTCCCCCTCCCCACCCCTCCGAGGGCTGCACAGGGCACCCCCTTCCGCACGGCACGCAGACATCTGTGAACGGGGGGAGGCTGCCCCCAGCGGCGGCATCACCGGGTTCCCAGGGGTCCCCAAGCACCATGAGGGCGTGGGGGAGGTTCGGAGTGCTCTGTCTGCGGGCGGCTGTGCTGGCGGCTCCCTGACCCTGGGGCCCCCTTACATACATGAGACAGGCGGGCCATCCGGGGAGTCGCTCTCGCTCCAGGCTCAGGAACCACATCTCAGTCTGAAGATAACCAAGGTTTGGCTTAAACTGGCCTCACTCTGGCTCCCCTGGGGTGGACCGCAGGCCCGCCCTGTGGTCACGGGTCCAGTTTCTGAATACGAAATCCAACTCCCCAGGTTGGCCAGAAGCCAGAGCAAGCTAAGAACCAAGGGATACTTGAACCCAAACGCAGGTCGTTGCTAATCACGGCTTCTGTCCTGGACGCAGTAGCTGTCGAGAGCAGGACCAACACAAGGCGCTGGCCCGGCCAAGATAGCGCGAGGTGTGTGAAACAAAGTGGTCACTCGTGCCAACCAGGAGGCTGCCCGTCAGCCCCGACACTTCGGTTCGAGAGGGAAACTACCCACGTCAGAGCAGACACGTCCGGCAGGGAGACACACCCAGGACACCTGCACATGTGACCAGAACGGTCACGTCTGCAGAGCGGGACCCCCCACAGACAGGCTTCTGGGGAGATTCCCCACTTGGCAGCAGGGGTTCCAAGATACTTATCGAAAAGACCCAGAAGGGTGGAGTCCGCCACTTTCCAGGTACAACTGAGGCAGGCTCCGGATCACTGCAGAGACAGCCGAGCGCCGCTCCACGCCAGCTAGTCTCCCTCGGCACCGGCCGCCGGAGGCTCTGCCTGCTGGACGGAGGACTTCGCCTGCCCTGCTGCCCCCTGGCTCCGGAGACCCTTCCCTACAAGACGCTAACGACTCCCTTGCCCACCAGACTCACAGACTGAGGCTCTGACTTAAGTTATCCCCTGTGGTGGCTGTGTGTGTGTGTGTATGTGTGTGTGTGTGTGTGTGTGAGAGAGAGAGAGAGAGAGAGAGATTCTCCTAGATTGTGAGAGAGTGAGTAGGATATGAATGCGTGTTGATTTCCACGTTGAGGGAACCTGCGTTCAGTAAAAGCTGAGCAAACGGCGTGCTACGGTGGGGCTCCAGTCTGCTCCTTGGTGCCGGGCGGCTCCGCAGGCAGCGAGCAGAGCGGTTGCCCGGCTGACTTACAGGAAAGACCGTGTCACAAACCTGGTGACAGTAATTCCATTCAGCGACACAGCAGCCACGGTGGTTCCTGGAGGCGCCCTGGCCAGGGCGGGAGACCGTGCCCGCCAGGGCCACCTGGGAAACTTGGCGGAATCACTTCTCCGCTAAGAACCCTGCCCCCTCGGAAACCTGTCCCTGGACGGCTGACGTCCCGGCCTGATCTCACCTCCCACCTTTCCTCAAAGGTCCTCTCCCCCCTCCCCCATTCCTGTGTCTGCAGCTCCAGTTTCTGACAGAGCTGCGTGTCCTGCACCAGCTCCCACATCCTCCCCGCGAGTTTGAGACCTGCCTGCCCACACCCCTTAGTGTGGACACCTGCTGTCCCGTGCCTTCCGGGTCCCACCCCCACGGGTATCTCCTCTCCCCCCGGAGTGAGCAGTCCCAGCTGAATCCTGTCTCAGCCGGAACCCAAACCGACAGGCTGGGCGGCTGAGTCCCTGTCACTGGGCCAGTCCTTTCCTGCTTCCAAACCGCTGCGGTCAGGCCCTCTGTCCCTGGGGACAGGGCCCTTTCAAAAATCCTTCTATTGTCACTTAAATGAGGCTTTCTGTCTAGAGGAGGAGCAGACCTGAAGGAGCGGACCTGCCACTTTCTGGCAGAAGACATTTCTCCATCGCCGGGTGGTCCCTCCCCGCCCAGCCACCGGGCGGTCACGAGGACGGCGAGCGAGCGTGTGGGCACATGACAAAGTCATGAAAGTCCTGCCTTCCAGGGCGGAAGGCGACCCTGGCCCGGGGCCTGCGCGTCCTCCCGCCTGCTGGAGCCCGAAAGTAGGTGTCCGTGCCAGCCGGAGGCGGCTGGGCCTTAGGGGACCCGTTTCACGGCCCAGGCGGCTCACAGCAGCGGCGGTCGCCTGTTGGCCACGAGGACACCCTCTTCATCAGTGCTCGTGGTCACGTGGCCCCAGCAAGGTCACCCAGAGACTCGCCGGGCCCTTCCCGCCTGCGCAGCACCAGGCCGACCACCCAGAGCGGCTCCCCAGTCGGGCCGTGGCGCGCCCGCGGCCCCACGCCTGCTGGGACGGCTCGATTACTTTCATTAAGAGGCAGCCTGTTCTGCAGATGGGAAGGGGCCTCCGGGGAGGGAGGGGCTCCGATCCCTGCCTCATTTCGCTGAATGATGGGAAATTAGCACCTCCGTCTGCCCGCCCTGGAGGTAATGACTGCATGCTGCCGGCTGCGGGGGGCCGGCGGGCCGGGCCCGGAGGACAGAGACATATGTCTAATTGTACCATCATGGCCGCCCACAAAAAGGCCCGCTCATTAGGGGCAGGGAGGAGGAGATATTTATACATGAAACGAGCGCTTTTGATGTGATCCCCGGAGTCGAATGTCATAAAAGGCTGTTAATTTGGGTCTGTTGACTAAAAATTTAATGCCTGCGGAAAACCTGTTTGGATCGTCGCACACGTAATGGCATCTTCTGGGATCGTGGCCGTTTGGGGTGCACCTCAGAGCCCCAGGCTGGGGTCTGCCGTGTAGCCTCATGACCCTGTGGCTCTGACCCCTGAGCAGATGCGACCACGGAGCCCAGGGCCCGCTCCTCCTCCCCGCTCCATTCTCACGGACCGCAGCCGTGAGAATCTGGGTTTGTCCCAGTGCTAAGTAGGATCGCTATTCAGATGTGGCCCCGGAAGTTTCCTGGACTCTCTTGATGAAAGGGGTTAATTATCACGATGATGATCTCATCACAGGATTTTGTCGTTCTGTCCGATAAAGTTCAAGACATTTCCCGGGACAAGAGGCAGGATGTCCCATAAACTTGTCACATGCGAATGTAAGAGGGTGCAACCAGGGGGCCCCCCAAAAGAAGGATTTGTAATGGGGTCCAGAACTCAGGGTGTCAGGAAATATTAAAAATACGGGATGTCCTCACCCCTGCCGGTGGGAGCTGGGGGATGGGCACAAGGAGCAGGGCCACTGAGAGCTGTTTTGCATGGCAGCAGCTGTGCAGTTAACCTCAGGCGTGGCCATTTACCACATCTGTAGGTTTCCACTGGTTTCATGGATATGTTAAACAGCTGTGGCCTTGCTCTGAGCCAGGGGGATGGGAGTGACTTCCACCCAGGATGTAACTGGGAGGTGACTGCCCCTGGTTACGGTGCCTGCGTGAGAGCTCGGAGATGACTGGCTCCACGCCACAGGGTCACACCTGCCCGGACTTACTACGGCAGCCCAGGAAAGCTGGAAGAATATGGAATGCTGGCAGGTGTAACCGATTGTGGGCAGAGTCGGAAGATTGGTGCTGGGGTTTAAACCCAGGTGCAGCAGCCATGCTGGAGGGACCACGTGGCTTTATCGAGAGTCAGGACCACACAGCTTAGGAAGCAGGAGAGACTTTGCCGGGAAGAAAAGGGGTGAAAGGACTCTTGCTGGTGGGCCATGAGAAGGTGCCGCATGGTTTTGGATTCACTGGGGCTTGTGGTGGTGGCACAGCGGATGGTGCCGGGAACCGAGGGCTGCCTGAGCCATGGACTTCTACTTCTTCCCCTGAGACACGGAACCCTGGAGTGGGCGGAGGAGAAGGAAGGGCCGTGTGCATTTGCGGGTGTTCTAAAGGACTCTAGTATTTTAGTGAGGACATTAAGTCATTACTCTAAGACTGTATAACTCTTTGAGTAAATGATTCCTTTCCTTTTCACCGATCTCTGGCATTGAGAGACGTCTTTCCCTGGCAGCAGGCAAGGTGAACCTAGTACAGGGAGGGGACCCCCCGGAGCACAAGGGGGGGTCTATTTGGTAGTAGTAGATCATTCACCCCTGCCACAGTTCTGTAACACAAACACCGCAGAACTGACACTAACCCACAGCCGAGTCCCGGGTAACAGTGTCCCCAGAGATCGCGTGTGGGCACCACCGGGAACTGGGATCCGGCCCTCCCTCCTCCGGGCTAAGAAAGGAACGCGCCCTGTTTTTCCAGATCCTCCGAGGGAGCCCCTCCCCCGCTCCTCCTGCGCTGGCCCTGCTCTTCCCGGGAGTGTCTCAGCCGTCACAGCGTTTGGGTCAAGAGGCCTGAGACAATGGCCGTCACGCCGAGTGTCCACAGTCGCCTTGGCCTGTCAGTGTTCATGGCCAGCATCATGACGGGTCTCTCTGCGTTCCGGGCCCTCCTCCCTCCGCGGGCCCGTGGGGAGGGCAGGCCACCTCCCAGCTGCGCGGGGACGGAGGGGAGCTGGCTCTCTAAGGCCACGGCACCGCCACACTCCTTGGCCAGCACTCGGACCCGTCCCACCTTGTTTCGAGCCTGGCTCTTCCAGCTGCACTGAGAGGTTGCCTCTGCCCACAGGCCCAGGCCCCGGCCTCAGGGCCGTGAGTCCCTGAGGAGGGCAGCCCTTCCTGAGGCCCAGAGACCAAGGTGCTGCCCACCCAGGGACAGTGGGTGGGCGCCGCTGGACAGGCCTTGGAGCAAAGCCAAAGTCTCCGACTTCAAGCCCTGTCCACTCAGCCTGCCCCTCGGTGAGCTTCTTGCCAGCTCGGGGCCTGCTGTCTCCTTGGGCCCTTGGGGCTCTGCCTGCGCCCAGGGCCACCGCTGGTCGTGTCCAGCTGTCTTGTTGGAGCTCGGTCCCCTCCCTCACCCGGAGCTGAGCAGAGCCGCCCTACCCACGTGCGGGCAGAGGTCCCTCCTGTTTCCTCGGCTGAGTCGGGGCATTCTTCCGACCCTTCACGACCTTCGCTCTCTCCTTCCTAGACAGGTCCTGCAAGGGCCTGCACACACCGGGTCCGTGCCCCAGGCCCAGAGGCCCCTGCTGAGCACAGACCACCCGAAGCCGGGGTCCGCTTGTGCCGTCTCCCCGGGATGCAAAGCCCGGGACCCTGTCTGAATCAGATGCCCACCAGGGTCGGCTGCCTTTGCCACCGCACCTGAACAAAGGAATCGAAGGTGATGTACGGTGGAATCATCGGTTGTCACGGCACCTCCCCCCTCCCTCTGACGCACCCCAGCTCCGGGGCCCTCATGGGGGAGGTTCCCAGGGGACAGAGCCAGCTCCAGGGTCCAGTAGGTGAGAGACTCAAGGACAGCGGGACAGCGCCTGCGTCTCCACCCCCGGCCACGGTGCCGGGAGCAGCGCCTGCCACCAGCGGGGACACACGGGCCGACGGACGAGGAAAGGAAAGAGAGAAAAGAGGCTGCTCTGGAGGCGCACGGTCTTGGCTAGATTTAGCCACGTCTTGCTCCCCACGTGGGATCTGGCGGTGTCACCGCGTCTGCTGTCACCGGGGCCCTTAGGTTGGGGGCACTGGGCTCATAACCAACAGTCTTTCTCCTTCACGCCCGAGGGTTTCCGGAATGAGGGTCAGGCTGCCCAGGTTTCTTGCTGGGCTTGAAGTAGATCTTCACAACACCTGGGTTTTGAAGCTGCTGCTCACGTTGCGTGGAAGCCCACAAGCCACGTGGTCACGGCCACCTCAGAGCCGCGTGTCACCTGCGCAGAAACACGCAGATGGGTGAAGAAAAGGCCTGAGGAGCCGGAGCCGCGCTGTGACCTGGACTGAGTCGGCGGGGCACTGAGGCTTGGGGCGGCCGAGGGTGCCATCTGGTGTAGCTGCAGGTCAGGACAGATGGGCCGCGTGGGCGCGTCATCGCCACAGACTGGGACACGAGCGGCCAGGTGCTTAATTTCTGGGGAGGGTGAGCCGGCACAGCCCACACCGACCCGCCGCCTCCTCTCCTGCGTCTCCGGCCTCTGCCGCCCCCACTCCCGAGCAGCACCCGCTGTGGCGGCGGGCCGGGACCCGCGGGCGTGGGGCTGCTCTGCACGGGACCCCCCCAGAGGCACGGCAGAGACGAAGGCTCAGGTGGCTCTTGTTGGTCCTCAAACGATGATCTGCTCTGTGGTCGGAAATGAGGGTTAGGGGCTCGGGGGTTGGGGGTCGAGAAGAGGGACAGGGTCCTGGGCAGGGGTCAGGGTTCAGGAAGAGGGATGGGTCATGGGCAGGGGGGAGGGTATGGGTCCAAATGCAGCAGATCTGAGTGCTGGTTCAGCGAGCATCTGCTCGGTGAGTGCTGACCCTGAGGGTCACCTCTGCAGGGGACCGAGGCAATGCCCACCTGGATTTTCCTCTGTTCAGTCTGTCAAACAGGCAGGAACCTGGCTCCCTGTGAGCGACAGCCAGGAGTTCCTGGTCCATGGGAGGGCACAGCCCCGAGTGACAGACCTGTGACAACATTTCCTCCTAAGAGAGGCGGGTCGCAGCGCACAGGTGACAGTGGAGGAAGGAGCACGTGGCCCGGAGAAATCAGGGTGGGCTTCATGTAGGCAGAGGCATCTGAGGAGGACCCTAAGGTCCAGAGCCATACACTGTGCTGCAGGGGCTGGCGAGGAAGAAGGAAGCCTGGCAGGCCGTGTCCCTGCCTGTCCCTGCCTGTCCCTGCCTGTCCGCGAGTCACAGCAGCCCCAGGCCACCAGGTGCTATGTGTTCATCCAATTTCCCAAGCACCCAAACAGATCGAGAGCGGCCATTAATATTTTCATGCAAATATTTCTTGCCTCAGGGCATACCCTTGCTGTGATTTATGGACAATGATTAAAAATAACTCAGCGAATGTAATCTCACACGGACAAACATGAGGAGACAAGATGGAATTAAATTCCCTCCCCCCGGAGAGAGTGCTCCGGAGGTCGCCGCCCGATAGAGACTCGAGTCTCCTTCCCCGGTGTTCAAGGTCTCCCGCCTCAGTCTCAAGCCACGGCCTGCATCCTGGGTGGACATGGCTACAGCGTCCACTCGAGCCTGTCCCCTGGAGAAACAGGACATGGACGATTTAAATCAGAACATTCCAGAGAGTCCAGCCATGAGCAGGAAGCCGTCTGGGGAATATCACGGTCTGTCGACAGAATAATGTCCCCGAAGACAGCCGTTCGCGGTCCCCCGACCCCGTGACCATGTTGGGTTCCGTGGCAAAGGTGGCAGCTAGACTTAAGGACTCCGACCAGCTCACCTTGAGGGAGGGAGAAATTCGGCTGGTTTTGAAGATGGAGGAGGGAGCCTGAGCCAAGGAATGTGGTGCCGCTGGCGGCTGGGAAGGCCCAGGGGGCGGACGGGCGCTTCCTCGGGCTCCAGAAGGAACCGGTCCTACCCACACCTGGGTCCGGCCCAGGAACAGCCGGGTCAGACGTCCGGCCTGCGGAGTCACGAGATGAGGGGCCACTGGGCTAATGACAGCCGGTCGTCACACTGATTGGAGGCCCAAATACAGAAACGTTTGATCTGATCACACGTTTGACCACATCTGATCCAGCTTTAGTTCCTTGTCCAAAGTGTGCGGAAGGAAAGTCTGTAACTCGTGCAGCAATTCTACGTGACAGGAGAGCGTGGCATGAGGCATGATTCGGAGTCATCGTGGGAACTTGGGTCCACTGAACAAGTGAGAACAAAGCCACGTGGTCCCCCGCACGCCCGTCCTCAGACCCCGAGGCTGGGGAGGTGAGCGGGGCCGGGTCGTGCGGAGCATCCTTCCGGCCTGGGAGGCCGTGCCGCTCTCAGGAGGAAAACCCTGCCCCTTCCGCTCAGACCTACGAGGGCGTCTGGGGACGTGGACTCTAAGCCACGGCCCCCAAGGCCGTGGGCCCGTGCTGGCTGGCTGGCCTCAGCTCTGTCCCCTGGGCTCGACCAGGCCTGCTGCCCTGGACACCGGGCCCATTGTGAGTGTGAGACCAGATGGACGCGCCCATCGGCCCACGAGCTGGAGAAATGGAGTTCCCATTGCTCACGGCCCCGGCTGGGCCTCCGCCGCTGTTTCCCCCAGGGCCACATGGGAGTCTGCTCTTCCAATTCAGTGGCAATGACCCTCCTGAAAATGACTCACACAGAAACGTCACTTAGGAATCTTTATGGCTGGGGCCGTTCATCCGTCTTCTGAACAGGTCAGCCCTTGGCTTCCGGGGAAAAAGACTTCGGAAAACCTGCCGAAATCAATCACAACTTGGAAGAACAAGACTTTAGAACTGGAAGGCAGTCGGGGAAGGAGCACCTGTCTCGAGGCCCCAGCGGGCAGCCCCTCCCCGCTGGGCGCTGCTGTCCACGCCACCGACAAGCTGCGGTGCACGCAGCAGGCCTCTCACGCCGAGGCCCTCCGTCCTGGGGGCCTGGGGGCCGGCAGAGCACGTCTGCGGGGCTGCTTGTCTGAGAGCAGGAGGGGAGAGGAAGCCCCCAGAACCCACTGCACAGCGGCCCTCACGGCAGTGAGGCAGCCCGAGGCCTGCGTCACCGTCACTGTGAGGGCCCCAGGGTGGAGCCAAGCCCACGCGTGCCCTCGATCGGGGGACCCCTGGTCACCACCCACCTGATCTTCCCTCACGGGTGGTGGGGAGGCTCAGACGGCTGGCTCCTCGCTACTGCTCCTCCGGCTTCTTCCACGGAGCTGCGCCCCAGACAGCAGCTGTTCCCGGCGCAGACACGGTGAGGGGTTCTGGCAAAGGAGGAGGAGAAGCAGGGGACGACCGGCAGCCTGGCCCCTCCGAGGGCAGGGAACTCCAGCTGCCACCGTGGGCCGCCCTGGGCCTGGGCTCTGGGGAGCGAAGGGTGTGAGGAGCTGGCCCAGAGTCTGTCTGCTCTGTAGGGCGGGGGCTGGGGGCAAGGGGGACAAGCAGGCCACCATGGCCTCAGAGGTCCCCACCCTGACCGCGTGGTCTGTGCATCCATCCAAGATGACCTGAGCTTCTCCCTGCCAGGGCATTGGTGCGCCCGCACACTGTGCGTGAGCTGTGGTGATCCCAAATGCATGTCTGAGACATGGTGGGGGGGCTGCGGGCAGCTCAGAGCCCTTCCAGGTTCCGCCTCCTGCAAACACCTGAGTAAGAACTGCGCATCCCTTTGCAGGTGGCTCCTGTCCCTGGCTCTCCCATCCATATACCCAGGGTGAGGAGCTCTCCGGCTCTGCATCACGTGGCCTCTGGTGGTGACTGTGCAGGAAGGCTCGGGGGAGCTTTGGCATCTGAAGACACCCTCGTCCAGCCCCCCGGGGACTCTCTCCTGAGGCCGTTTGAGCCACGAATACGTAGCGCTGTGACTTCATGACCTGGGACTTAGGGGTCGTCAGGTCCTGGCAGTGCACAGCGACACATCAGGGCTGAGTGCCCGGAGCTCCCACAGGTTCAGGGAGATTGGAGGGAGGGGGGAGGGAGGGGCCAGGCTGGGTGCGGCCTCCCCCAGGGGATGGGCTGGTGACCCCAGGGGGCGGGTCCAAAGTGCTGGGGAACAGGCGCAGAGGGTCCCAGAGAGCCACCGGCGAGACCCGCTGCCCTGTCTGCCGCCCGGCGGGAAGTGGGACAAGAGAGCCAAGTCTTCCCCGGAGGGCAGGACCACGTGGCACAGGGACGCCGAGCCCCTGCGCCCATCTGCCGGCTCCCAAGGGAGGGCAGTCTCTCCGTTGGCCTCCGCTGCGAGCCACAGAGACGCCCCTCGAAGGAAAAAAATCAACGTCAGTGGCACACTAGACTCTCGAGAAGAAGCACGCAACACCACGAGTGCGGGCCCGTGGGCCCTTGAGAGTCCGTGCCCAGCGCTGGGTGCACAGCCTTGGTCGGGTCTGCGACCTGCAAGGTATTTCTCCCAGCATGCACTGTGCCTTCAAATTCTCTCCACGTGGTTTTTTGCAGAGTAAAAAAAGCTTTCACGAACTCCGACGCATCCGTCTTTCCTCTGTGCATCGTGTTTTTGGGGAGAATTAAGGAAGTGTCCTTTAGCCTAAGATTTTCTCCAATTTGCTTCTAAAAGGTTTTCAGATCTCCTAAATTTTACTGTCCAATCTGCATTTAGAATTCATGTTGGCCTAGGGGGAGGCTCAGGTCCAGGTCCCCTCGTTCTGTCTGCGTTTCGGCCCGCCCTCCCCGCGGTTTTGTCTGCCGGTGCCAGCACCGCGTCCCTTTCGGGGGAGTGCGGGCTGAGGTACCTGTCCTTCACGCCTTTCGCGCACACTGTCCCGAGGACCCCCCGGCGTCCCAATTGCTGTTCGGTCCTCACCCACGGTGTGTAAAACCCACGAGGAGAAGAGCCCACTGACCCCGTGCTCTCCCTCCTGCTGACCACTCAGGCGATGCGTGTTGGAGTTTGTGGACGCTGCTGTGGGTCCCGGAGTGCGTGTATTTATTTTTCCTCCGTCCTTTTCTCTGTTGTTCAGAGCGGGCGGTTCCGTCCTCAGGTTCACCGATTCCGTCCTCTGTCATCTCTAGTCTTCTGCTGCGTGTCGCCAGCAACTTTCTGAAAGTTTGCGTTCCGTCCCCTAATTTCCATCTAATTCTTTTCGACGACCTCTATTTACTTGCTGAGATTTTCTCTTGTTTCTTTTCATGTGTTTCAAGAGAATTTGCGATTGATTGTTGATGCATTTTCATAACAACTGCTTTAAGATCCTGTCATAATTTCAATGTCGGATTCACGCTGGTGCCTCCGTCGGGTAATTATCTTTTGTCACTCCCATGGTGACTCTCCTGGTTCTCGGCATGACAGGTAATTTCCGTGGCGCTGCAGGCACTTTGCCCATGATGCAAGGAGCCTCTGGATCCTGTTTGAACGCCTTTGCTGTAGCAGACGCCCCCCGGTTTACTGTGAAGCCCAGGTCCTGGCCGATTTTTGTGGGGCTGCTTAATTTGTGAACTTGTGGTGACATTACTTTGGGCTGCTTGGTTGATCTGAGGCTGCAGAGGGCTCCTGTGGGTTTGTGCTGAATCCCTCAGAGGGGCCGAGGGGGCTTCTGCTGACCAGGACCCCAAGTGTCTCCCGATGGGAAGCAAAGGTTCAGGATTCCCTGGCCAGAGACCGGTACATCCCTACCTGCCAGTGCTCCCGGCTCTCACCATCCCTGCGTAGAGGAGGGACACCTCAGGCCGGAAGGACCACGAGACTTCCCAGGCTGTGCCGGGTTGTCAGGGTGACCCCTCTTGAAGCGGCACCCAGCCCTCCCTGTATCTCTAGGCAGGGTGGGGGCGGTCTTGGGCCAGGTGGGGAATGGGCGTGTCTCTCTGGACACTTAAATTTGAAAAAACTCCAGATTGATACCCTCGGCTGAGGCTCTGGGCTCGCCCAGTGCTGAGGGCAGACCCAGGTTTGCCCCAGGAGAGGACTGAGCTGGGCCCACTTTGGTGTCCCCGCTGGGGCCCAGGAAGTTCCCTCCGTGGGTGCAGAGGCAGAAGAGGCCCTGCCGCTGGGCTGCCCCTCTGTTCCATGGTTCTGCTGTCTCACCGAGGCCCCGGCCGTCTCCTGCCTTACGCCCAGGTTTCTAGCTGCGCTCAGCAGAGAGGCGCCTCCTCGTCTGGACCAGCGTCCTTGTCCTGGCTTCTGTGGGTCCGTCCCTTCTCCCCGGCCCCCACCCACTCAGACTGTTTTGAGGGTCTCCCCTCATCTCTCCTCCTCCTCCGGCTTCACTTCCACTCAGGGTGGCCTGCCGGGTCCCCTGTCTTCAGGTGACAGGTATGTGCTGAGGACCTGAGTTTCCCTGTGCAGCTCAGTCTGAAGCTCTGACTCACAGCGGCACCAGTCATGGCGGCGGCCCGGGGCCCGGGTCCGAGATCCCCAGCGCCTGCTGCTTTCTGTCTCTGTTTCGGGAACTTGCACACCGCCTCCTGGGCGTTCAGACCAGAAACGGGGGGGTGGCCTTTGAGTGGGGTCTTCCTCTGCTGCCCGGGCACACGGCTGTCGTCCCATCCCCTCTGCCTGTCTTCACTGTCACAACCCCTCCCGGCCCGGTCGTCCTCGGCCCCCCACCCCGGCCCAGGCTCCGCTCAGCCCCACGGCCTCTCACTTCTCCGCAGCAGCCAGAGGGACCGTTTGGGGGTGTAACGTGCCCCAGGTGAGGGCATAATCTTCCCTTTGGCTCTGCGTTCTGGGATTCGGGGGCCATGGGAAGAAGTTGCAAAGTCATGCCCTCGAGAACCTGGCCTGGGACACCAGGTGGACTCACAGACACCGTGTCCGGAGGAAAAGAGTCTCTGGACCCAGAGGGACCATGAAGCAATTTCACATAAAACATGGCCTCTTGTGTGAACCCCACCCGCTCCCTTCCAAGGTGCGGCATCGCAGCCGGGGGTAGGGGGGCCCACCCTTGTCCTCTCTTTCATTTTGGGGCAGGCGCTGCCTGCCTCCTGTGTGAAGGGGCACGTGGGCCCGGCAGGGGACGGAGGGGAGGGACACTTGCCCTTGCCAGCAGGGGACGGAGGGGAGGGCCAGTCCAGCACCCACAGCGGCTCCTAAGCCTTGCGGGATGCGTGTCTTGCAAAGTGTAAGGTGGGCCAGGCACGGGGTCCCGCGAGTCTGGGGCAGACGCAGTGATGGGCTGAGGTCCCAAAGCCTTCGCCGGTGACCCGGCATTTCAGGTCTCTCTTCACCACTGGCCGTTGAAAATATTTGCCGTGCGGTTTATCTATGCACTTCCTCACTTTAGACACACAGTCACTAATTTCTCTCTCTTTTTTTAATTTGATTCCGTGCAGGGCACCCGGAAGGCGAGGACAGTCTCAGCTCGAGCCTGCCCCCTCTGGCCACGGCTCCTCCAGGCCCAGCTGCGCATCTCGGGAGTCCCTTTGCTTTCTCGGGTCTCAGTTCTTATGCCGTGAAAAGGCAAGTGGCAGTGAGAGGGGACAAGGGGACGGAGACGGACGAAGGAGGTGGAAGAAGGGGAGAAGGTGGGGGAGTGGGGAGGGGGCAGGGAGAGAAAACGAAAGGAGAGACAGAGGCAGAGACGGTGAGATCTTCTCGCCTTGGCTGGTGTGTGTGGCTTAGTGGGGTTGAACATTGGCTCATAAACCAGAAGGTCGCCAGTTCAATTCCCGGTCAGGGCACATGCCCGGGTTGTGGGCCAGGTCGCCAGTGGGGGGCACACGGGAGACAACCACACACTGATGTTTCTCTCCCTCTCTTCCTCCCTCCCTCCCCCTCTCTAAGAAACAAGTAAAATCTTTTTAAAAAATAAATAAAAGTAAATAAAGAAAATCTTTATTTAAAAAAAGGGAGTGTTTCTTTCCTCCCCTCTACGCCCAGCACAGGATTCACGATGGGAACCGCGGTGAGCTCTGCAGAGCGTGGCGCTTGTCGGCAGCCAGCACGGGGCAGAGGAAGTCCTAATCACAGCCGCCTCTGTCTCCTGATGACGTTTTGTCTGATAGGACCATTTCTGCAGAAATAATTGATTTTATGGCTTGATTCCGCTCCTGGCCGATCATGTTGAGGACATAAACACATAATGGGATTGTTGTCTAATGCTCACGGAGATTAAACACCAGCAGAGGCGCTGGGACTAATCAACCCTGCTTCTCTCGTCAGGTTTTCTGGAGCGACTTGAGCCGACGGGACTCAGCGTGCCGGCTGTCCCCCACAGATGTGGCCCAGAAACGGGGGTTTCGGTGCGGCCGACGCCTGGGGGACAGGTGGCCGACACTGAGCAGGCGGGCTAGGGAGCCTGGGGGCCAGGGCCTCCGCTGCCCTGCCTGGTCCCCGGGGGCATCAGCGTTGAGCTCTCCCCTGGGTGACGGCTCCACAGACGAGAGTCTCGTCTGAATTCCAGTCCAGGCTCCGCGTTTCCTTGGCAACCACCCTGGCGGTGGGTAGCAGGGGGCAGAGAGAGGGGCAGCCTGGAATGGGGGCAGCGAAGGCAGTAGACGGGGTCTCCCTAGTCCCCCAGACCCTCCCAGCTATGGAGTCTCCAGTCGCCCCTCCAGGATGCACTTGACCTCCCCAACCCTCCCCAGCTGAGGGCAGGACGCCTGCGGCCAGCTGCTCGGGAGGAAATCTGGCCCCGCCGCAGTTTGGCCATTGGTCTTGGGCCAGCTGGTTCCCCTTTGGGAGCTTCTGCTTCCTCACAGGTGAGAAGGAATAACACAGGGCCTATTTCACAGGGTTGTGTGGGCGATTCAGTGCAATGCCGCCCACGCACAGTGCGTCGGAGGTAGACATAAAACGCGGCCCCACCATACCCGTGTATCAATTCTGAATGCAGCCAGACGCGGCCCGGTGGCCCCTGTAATGGATTCCGTTGTTTGTCTGAGATTCCAGTTTAACCAAGCGTCCTGTGCTGCTTCCGGCAACCTTCACACATGCACACACTCACACACGCACACACATGCACTCACACCTACACACACACACTCACATGCACTTACACGCACTCACCTACACTCACACACATGCATGTACATGCACTCACACCTATACACGCACACGCACACACATGCATGTACATGCACTCACACCTACACACACATACACTTGTGCGCACTCACACCTACACACACACATGCATACATGCATGCACATGCACTCGCACATACGCTTGCACGCACTCACACCTACACACACTCACACGCACACCTACACTCACACACATGCACACATGCACTCACACACACTTACACGCATGCGCACTCACACGCACGCACACACACCAGGGACATGCTTCTGGATCCCCAGCTGCATTTCCTCCTCTTCTGTCCCCAGGAGCCGGGCAGTACGTTCTCAGATGTCAGTCCCTCGCTGTCCCGTCCTCTCTAACAGATGGCGACCCCAGGAACCCGTCTGATGTCTTCCGATGACAAATCCAACCCTGACAGACCCGTCTTGGGCCCTTTGATGGATTTCGCTGCCTCCGCAGGCCCATCCCCCCCATGGAGGCTGCAGGCCCCGCCCCACCCTGCCCCCTCTCCTCCTCCATTGCTCTCCTGCCTCACCCGCCTCTTTTCAGATCGTTCGTTCATTCATTCATCCATTCACTCATTCAATGAGAGTCTTTCTGGAGCGGGTACTGCGGGCTCCAGTCTAGGTGCGGGGGACGCAGAGGAGCAGGACAAAGGCACCCCGCACAGAGCTGAAGCCCCAGGTCCGCCGCCCCCCCCCCCCCCCCCCCCCCCCCCCCCCCCCCCCCCCCCCCCCCCGCCCCGCCCCGCCATGGCCATGCCCGCTAATGTCCCCGCCCACTCAGGGTGCATTCTGGGAAAATGGGAAAACGGCGTCTAGGATACCGGCTCTGTGCCCGCGGCCCGGCCGGCGCTCCGCGCACGGGCAGCACCTTACTGCATCCTCGCCCAGCCAGGGCCTGCCTCCTCCCGCGTTCCCAGACCCCCACGCGGACTCGGGCCTGCCCTCGGCCGGGACGTCGCTGGGACTCCCAGCCCCTGACTCAGGGCCCCTGGCATCTTCCTCGGGCCTTGTTGCCTCCTGTGTTCGTTTTAAAAATAACCCTCATTAGAGGCCGGTGCCGTCCAACGAACAGGCGCTGGCACTCGGGTGGCTGCGTCTCCAGGACAACCAGGGAGAAAAGTGTCATCGGCTGAATCACTGCTGCGACCACTGTGGTAGCCGTGCGCCTGATTGGAGAGTCCCTGCTGAGCAGGACGCAGCACAGAACGTGCCCCAGGCACCCTCGGTCCCACAGGCGGTGGGTGCTGGTGGGGAAACTCGGGGGCAGTGAAGGTGCAGAGCACCATGGCTGGAGGGACCACCCAGGGCTGGAGAGGCCGGAACTGGTTTCCCAGAGCAGGTCACTGTCCACCTGGGGTGGAAGGACAGCCCAGGCGTCCTGCTGGCGGGTCGCAGGAGTATCCCTTGCAGGGCTGTGGGCAGGCTGCGGGTGTGATGTTGGAAAGGACTGGTGTGCCAGGTCAAGGAGTTGGGTCCTGACCTACAGAGGGTGTCCGTCACCCCTGGAACTGAGAGGACAGGGACGCGGCAGTGTCATTAGACCACGAGTCGGCATGCAAGGGCAGAGGCGGCAGGCCGGAAGCTGTAGCGCAGAGGAGGCGGTGAGAACGGGGCCCCACGGGGGCTGATCATCGGGGCCGGTTTGGGGGCTTTATGAAAATAAAAGCTAGACGGCACTGCCAGCCGCCACGCGGAGCACGTGTGCCGACTCCGTGTGTGGAGAGGGGCTGAAGAAGCACCCCTCTCGGAAGCCCTGCAGGTGTCCCACGGGCCATCGGTTTGGGGGCCTCTGGCTGGGCAACGAGGTGCCCCCTGGGGAGATGCTGTCGCCTACCTACGCTGCAGGGCACTTGGGGACAAGGGTGTGCTGTGAGCCCATGGATGATTCCACCCGAAGAGCTGCTGTTCTAGGCTTCTTGGTCCTCGAAGCCGAGGACCCAGGGGTGTGGGCTTCTCCACCCAAGGAACCCCGACATGAGGGTCTGGCGGCCACTGGGCAGGAGGACTGAGCTGGGGTGGGCATTGGGGGCTGAGCCCAGACCTCTGAGCCGGCACAGCGGGGTCTCAGGCACGAGAGAGTCAGCCTGGAGAGCAAAGCCCCACCTAAGGCTCCGGGCTCGTGTAACGGACAGACAGGCAGACGGACAGGGCATTGAACTCGAGTTATGCTAGAGCTGCGGCTGTTCTGAAGGTGCTGCCCCTCTGAAGGGCCCCCAGAATATCCCTCCCCTAAAGGTCAGCACGCGCACCCCTGGGAGCCTGCCACCCAAAGGCTGCCAAGCCTTCAGGGCCTTCACGCCACCTCCTCCTCCCTCTCCCCTTCCTCCCCTCCCCCTCCCCCTCACCGCTCACCTCCCAGGGCAGAAGCCCCTCACTGCAGCAGGGCCCCTCTGCTCAGCGGGCCCGGGGCAGCAGGAGGACTTCGATCGCGCAGACAAAGCTCCTGGAACGAGCCTGGGGACGTCAGGGAAACGCAGCCTTGGAGAGGCGGGGGCAAACACTCAGGGAGTGTGGGTGCCGGGGCTGGGGCCCGACGGGGCCAAGGGGCAGCAGGCCTGTGCTCACAGAGCTGAAGTCGGGGAGATGCGCCCACATTTTGTAAAGAGGTCACTGGTGTCCCCAGTTGGGCGTTAAAGAGGTGGCTTCTGAAAGCCGAGACCTCGGCCCCTGGGGGCGGCTCGGGCGTGGAGGGCGGGTGTGGGTGGAGAGATCTTCGCACAAGTGGCCGACCTGAGTGGACAGTCATTAAACGTTTAACGGGTGAGTTCAGCAGTGACAGCCGACGCCGGCACATAATTAGCTTTCTCTCTGATGACTGCCCACATCGAGTTCCTACCAGGAAAAATTAAACCCTAGCAGCTCTTTGTCTCCGTCCAGGTTCAACTGGTTAGTAACCAATTAGTCGAGATGGGGGACCGATGTTCTGTGCTTTGGAAGACAGCGCGGGGCTGGGAGCAGGCGCCTCGCCTGACAGGCCGCGGCAGCGGCGGCGTGGGGACGCCGGCCGACTGCTGGGACAATTCTTAGCCTATCCGGCGCGGACCGTACCCGAGGAGATCAGTATTTTCTGCGTTCTCGTGCATTTTTAATCTATTCTTCAGTATTTTAGTTCTCAAAGCATGTTTTTTCCCCAAAGCCATTATTTCCATAATTGCGAGCTGTACAAAAGTCACTGGAACCACGACCTGCCCAAACTCCTGTGAAGCATTGAGCGGCTCTGCGTGGAGGGGTGCGGGGCAGGAGCGCCGGGGGCAGCAGAGTGGGCCGTACGGTTTGTGGACAGTGAAGGTGGACACCCTAGGGGCCCAGTGTATGGAGGGGCTCTCTGGGGGAACCAGCAGGATTGTACTCTAGCCTCACACAGGAGGGTTTCGGACATCGGAAGCTTCTCGGGCGATCCGCCGGGTCACGGAGGCAGTGACCATAATAACACTCCCCCCAACGAGGTGAAAACATTTGTCTAATGCAAGCACCTAGAACGTGCCGGAGGAGGAGGCCCAGCCTGCCTGCAGGGGGCTCTGTGGCCCTCGGGCCCTCACCCCCGCCCCTGGACGTGTCCCGCGGCGGGCGCGTGCGTGCGACTGTGCTGGCTAGAACACGCCCACGGCCTCACAGATCTCAGGGCTCCGCCCAAAGGCAAGGCACAGCCCTGCTCTGCTGCCCCCAGGGATGCTCTGCTCCACATGGTCACTCGGGGACCCAGGCCCCTTTCTGTCACAGCTCCACCCTCCCAGGAGGCCACCCTGGCATCCTCGGCACCTGGCGGGCAAAGGGAGTCAGAGCGCACAGGGAGCTGCATGGGGCAGGTCTGGGAGTGGTGCACCCTTTTCTGCTCAGCCTGCCCATCTGCCGGAGAGAGAGCACGGAAATACATGTCCTGGAGGGAGGGGAAGGGCGTCCTACGGACCAGAGCATCCTCTCACCCCTCCAACACTCGTGTCTGCTCCACAAATAAGTCCCTGCAAAGGCGGCCGGGGGTGGGGGGCACCCCATTCACAGCTGCACCCAGGGCCTTGCTCCGGGAGGGCGTCTTGTACGCGCCTGTGAATCTTCCAAGCGGTGAGTTACTGCGACAGATGGCTGGTCACGAGGAGTGAGCAAGGGAGGGAGGAAGGCTCACAGCCACGCGGTGACAGGGTGTCCGCGCCGGGAGCCACCTCCTGGGTCACCCAACCCCCCAGTCACCACTCTGCAGAGTGCAGGAGAGACTCAGCTCCTCAGTCACTTGCTCAAGGTCACTTGTCTCATGGTTGGTCAGTCTGGGAACGGAACCAAGGCGCTTGCTCTTTCCTCTGACCTTGGCCGTGACTGAGCTCAGAGCTGTGGCAGGTAGGGGCCCGCCCTGGGATGCATGAGGAAGAGCAGAGTCTGGGGTGCCCCCAGAGCCGCGGTGGCGAACTGCTTTTTCTCCCTGAAGTCGGAACCCAAAGGGACCCTGTGCCCGGCAGCCCTCCGGGCACCTGGTGCAACACCAGGGAACGTGTCCCGGCACCCGGACAGGGCTCCGTACGGGAACCGGCCCATTCAGAGCACTAATTACAGCCTGTCATCTGGAACGAATGCCTCCCATGACAAGCGAGATAATTAACACGCTTGGAGAAAACTTTCCTTTTTCCTAATTAAAGCTCGCGATTCCTTTCAAAGTAAGAAAATGGATCCGGTGTCGGCAGTCTGCGCTCCTCCGCACCAGTCCGTGCAACACGGCTGCCTCGTTCTGCCCTGCGTTCGGGGTTTTGCATGTGAAAGTGGCAGCGGCTAAGGGTTTCAGAACGAAAGTCAGCCAGCGAGCGCCCGACGGCAGTGAGGACCGCGAGGACTGCCGCGTTGACAGCCGCTGCTCCGGAGCGTCTAGTACGGACGAGGCCTCGGCCACCAGCCCCTGCCGCGCTCAGCTTCCCCGCCCGCCCTGGGCGAGCCCGGCGGCGGTGGCGTGCGCTCAGGAAGCGGGGCATCGGGCCTGTCGGGGCCGCCCCGCTGTCCCGGGCTTGGAAAGGTCGGAGCCCGGCCGTGCGCCCAGACGCTCCCCCAGGCAGCCGGGCTTCCTCCGGGCCGGCCTCGCGCCCGCTGGGGCGGGGCCCGAGCGGCTCCGCAGCGCCCCCTGCCGCCCCACCTCGAGGGCTGAGCAGGCAAGGCCGGGACCCCGCAGCAGGGCCAGCCCACACACTCAGGAGGGAAACAAGGGGCGGGGGACCAGACCCCTGTCTCTGTCCCCTGCGGCTCCTGATCCCCCCAAACACAGGGCCCAGAGGGAGCCCAAGGAAGGTGACCCCACAAGTAGCCCTGCCAGCAAATCGCAGATGACCACAGATGTCAGCTCTGGTCCCACGCGGACACTGGGGTTCCTTCACACTGTTCCCGGGTCCACGCTCAGTCCCGAGGAGACAGGGATCCCATCCACGTGTCTTCATGTGGGCGTTTTGTCTTTTCCACGAGGAGACGGCCGCCAGCTGTGCTCTCCTCGTCAGCCTCCTCCCTCTGCTGGAGCAGCGCTCGCTGTGTGACTTCAGATCCAAAGGGCCCCACAGCGACACAGACGGGGTGCTGCCCCTCCAGCCGAACCCCCACTCCTGGTGTTGCCTTGACCCTGGGACAAGCCCATCCAGACTTGACCCACAGGGGACCCGGTGGCCCTTCTCCCACGGCCCTCGCCCTCCTCCTCTGCGCTCCAGCCGCCAGACCCGTTCTCTCTTCCTCTGACCCACGGAGCAGGGGGCCTGGGTCCACGTCCCTCTGCTCACAGGCTCGTCCACCGCTGGTCCCACAGGCCCGGCTTCCGTCTGCCTCCGGAAACCCCACTGCACGCTTCATTGCACCCCTGCGGCCACACCCTGGAAACGGTCCACCTCCACAGCGCAGTCTCCCTGAGCCCAGGGACACAAGGGACAGAGCCAGCCCCCGGCGCCCGTGCTTGGGATGAGTGTATGCCCTGCCTGCGGGGACAGAACCTCCCCAGGACCTGGGGGTCCTCCCTGGGGCTGCCGGGTGTCCTTCAAAGCCGAGGGAGGTTCTCGGAGGGTGCAGGCAGCTCCCCCAGCACCTCCCAGCCGCTGGGAGTCGGCTGGGGCTTGAACCCACAGGTTCTGGCAATATCTTGCCCCTCCAGAGCAGGGCTGCTATGGGACCCTAGGGACTGCCCCAACCCGGGACCCCACCACAGTGACAGGCATGGCGCAGGCAATGGCATCGGGACCCCATCCACACCGCGCTCTCTCCGCTGTCGGGCATCCACCCCGCTCTGAGTAGGGAAGGCGGCTGTGCTGTCTGCGTCCCTGGCAGATGCGTCCCCGCCTCCCAGCCCGCTCCATCTTTATATAATTCCAGGGCCGAGCCCTGCGGATCCCGCAGGCGGGGCGGCCTCCCGGGAAGCATTTGGAATAAGAAGAAAGGGCTGCCTCTCAACCCTGAGTTCAAGAGATGGCCAAGGCTTTTAATTTAGTTTGATTGATTTAATATCCCACGTCCTGGGAGCTGAGCTCAGTGTGATGCTGGCTGCCTTCCTCCGCCCGCCGAGCTGGCTGTGGAGCGGCGCATGGTGGGGCTGGAGGCAGCACGAACAGGCTCCCTTCCCGGCTGTGCCGGCTGCCAGGCGCTGTTTGCAGGGAGCAGGGACAGGCTCCTGGATGCAGGTGACAGGTCACTGAGCTGTGGGTGCCCCATTCCCTCACTTTTTCAGGGTGCTCGCCTGCAGAGAGAGCCGAGCCTCGGACCCTTTGTGCAGCCGCACGGGCAGTTTTTCAAAGGGCCTCTCCTCCTCTCTGTGCTGCGCCCCCACCCATGAGGAAGTCACCCTTGGGTCTCCCATGGTGCATGCACTTCCTCCAGGAAGCCCTCAGGGACTCACCTGTCCTTTGCAGGTCTGTGACCTGCACGCCAACACACATCTGTACGAGCTTCCCATTGTCATTACGTCCCTCAGGAGCCAGGGGGCCATGAGCAGACACCCAGCACTTGGGGGTGTGCCGAGGGCAGGGCAGTGTGGGGAGAGGAGGCTGCACCCCAGCTCCTCTCCGTGCCTCCCCCTGGCCGGGACGCCCTGTTCACACAGTCACATGTAGTGACACGCAGCCACAGCTGCCTCTGCAGTGCCTCCCACATGGGTCGCCCCCTCCCACCCACTCCCACCCACCCCGACCCCGCCTGGGACTCACAGCCCCAGGTCGGCCACGGCAACCCTCCCCCCACAACTCCCGGGGCAAGTAACAGCTCTTCATGACGTCACGGTCCTTCGGAGCAGCTTCTCCTGCGGGAGGACTTTCTTTACTGTCCATGGGAGAAGCCCATCGGTGGGGTCTCACCCGTCCGGGGCCAGGTTTCCTCCTGCACCTGAGCCGGAGAGGGGCCCAGCCGGTCCCAGGGCCAACCCCACCCCGACGTCATGCTGCTCGCTGCCCGGAACGTTCCGGGGAGTGCCAGTCATCACAGGACAAGTGCCTGTCCTTCCCACTCCCACCACTCAGCACCGCCCTGGCTCTTTCAGTCACTCACTTTCTGTGCCGACTTTAGGGCAAATTTGTTCTGTGATGTGAAAACCATTTTAGGACTGTGATTAGTACCTTAAATCGAATCGGTATTTTAATTTGGGGAGAATTGTGATCTTTGGGTATGGGGAATAACCGCCTAGGAGCTTGGTGCACAGCTAGAAGGCACAGAAGACCGACTTCACGTTTTCCAGCGGGAGTTTATTACTTCCCATAAGGAGGCCTCGCTCACGTGGGTGCGCTGGCTCCGAGCAGTGCTGCTGTCGTTGCTTTGGGATTGTTACCGTTTCTGATCGGATCGGCCAGGGTCCTCCAGAGGATGACGGAACCCATGTGCGAGGTCCGTCCAGAAGGTGCCCGGCCAAGTACAATGAGAAAAAGAGACGCTCATTGAAGAAGATGCAGAAACACAGCACACAGGACAATGACGCCTCAGTCCCCTTCAAAGTAGGCACCTTGAACCTCACCCAGTTCTCCCAGTGGCCGTCAGCTGCCCTGTCATATTTTGCTGAATCTCATAGATGGTCTGAAATCTCTTCCTTTTCAAAGGTGATTTCAGTTTTGGGAAAAGCCAGAAGTCACAGGGCGCCAAATCTGGGCTGAAGAGGGGCTCAGCCACCTGGGCGATTTGATGTCTCACACAAAAACTCTGCATGAGACGCAACGCATGAGTGGGCACGCTGTCCTGATGAGGCTGCCAGTTGCCCACAGCTGCAGCCTGCTGAATCACCCTAATGTTTTCCGTGGAGGGATGTTCAAGTTTAACACAAAATTGGATGCAGACTCATTGCTCTACTTGTTCAGTCATTTTCAATGTGACGGCCACACAGTTCACACGCTCACTCAACAGCATCCACCACCCCCACGGACTAGCACAGCGAAGTCGTCACTGTTCACACATGTGCATTCCATCCGCTCTCCCTGGCTGCCAGGTCACGCTGATGTCACACAAACCATTCTTGTTATATTCACAATGGCTGCGCTCTGCGCTTTTCCCGTACTAAATATACACACACACACATGCGCACACACACACACACACATATTTATCTATATTTTTTACATTTTATTTCATTTAGTTGCAGGGATTTCTCACAGGGTTTTTACTAAAGACATTTATTACAGGGACTGGCTCACGTGGTCACGGAGAATGAGCAGTCCCAGCCCGCGAGCTGGAGACCCAGGCCAGCCGGGGGCGAAGCGCACCCCACATCCAAAGTCCTGAGAACCAGGAGTGCCGATGCCTGAAGGCAGAAGAAGATGGACGTCCCAGCTCAAGAAGAGAGAGAGAGCTCGTCCCCTCTCCCCCTTCTGTCCCCGTCCAGCTGGAGGGGACGGCACAGCGATAGCCACCTGGGAGGGCAGTCTGTGCTCTGCTTCGGGGCTGAGCTCTTCCGGAAACGCCGCATGAACGAACACACCCAGACATAGCACTCATTGGTTCTCTGGGCGTCCCTTAGGGCCGTTTCGATCCTGTAGGTAGAAAAGCCTGAAGACTCCACCACACTCTGTTGGAAGAAATAAACAAGTGTAGTAAAGTTGCAGGATACAAAATCCACACACAGAATCCAGTTGCGTATCCTTACCAACAATGGCCTATCTGAAAGGGGAATCAAGAAAACAAGCCCTTTATCACAGCATCAAAAAAAAAATACTTAGAAATAAATTTAACCAAGGAGGTGAAAAATATATTCACTGAAAACTATAAAACGCTGGTGAAATAAATTGAACAGGACACAAATAAATGAAAAGATATCCCATGTTCATGGACTGGAAGAATTAACGTTGTTAAAATGTCCATCTCCCCAAAGCGATATACAGATTCTGTCCAATCTCTATCGAAACCCCAGTGGTATTTGACAGTAATAGGGAAAGCAACATACTGTTGATAGCATTCACACGGACCCAAAAGACCAAATATCCAAAGCAGCACACTTCCTGACCTCAGGTTATATTGCCAAGCTATAGTAACCCGAACAATACGGCACGGGTTTCATGACAGGCACGGCGGCCGACGAAGCAGAATAAGGAGCCCCAACAAACCCGAGCACACACAGTCACCGATTCTTGACAAAGACGTCACAAACACACGGTGGGAAAGTCAGTCAGTCCTCAGTGAGTAGAGTCGGGAAAACTGGACATCCACACGCAGAAGAGTGATACCAGACCCTCACCTTACACAACACACAAAAATCAACTCAAAATGAATTAAAGACAAACAAGGAACCTGAAACCATAAGAATTCCAGAAGAAAACCTAGGGGGAAGCTCCCTGGCGTCGGCCTTGGCAGCTCATTTTTGGGGGGCGGTGCCGAAAGCTCAGGCAGCTCAAGCAAAAGGAGACACACGGGGCTCCATCGAAGCGCACACTTCCTGCTCAGCAGCGACCCCGAGTGGAAGGGCCGTTTATAGACAGGAGGGAAATGTCTGCAAACCCTGTGCTTGATAAAGGATCAAATAGCATCCAAAAGATAGAAGGAGCTCACAGAGCTCGAACGCAAGAATGAGCAAAGTTCCCGCACAGACATTCCAGAGGACACCCCAGTGATCAACAGGAGCAGGAAAACTGCCCGGCATCAGTGGCCATCGGGGAAGTCAAAGCCACAAGGGGTCACCTCACACCCGTTACAAAGCCATTGTCAGAACATAAGAGGTGACAAGTGCTGGCGAGGATGCAGAGAAGGGGACCCTCGTGCCCTGCTGGCGGGAACGCGGGCTGGTGCGGCCACTGTGGGAAGCAGTGCGGGGGCTCCTCAGAAATTAAACATAGAATCACCATGTGGTCCAGCGACCCCTCTTCCGGGTGTACCCCAAAGGGAACGAAATTAGTGCCTTGAAGAGGTATGTACTCGCACGCTCCCAGGAGAACCATTCACAACCACCAAGGTGTGGCAATGACCTGCACGGTGCCGGGACAAGTGAACAGATCACACAACTGTGAGGCGTGCACATCGCAGCCCCGCATGGGGAGGGGACCCGCCATTTGCGACAACGTGGGTGAACCCGGAGGACACATGAAATAGCTGTCGAACCTAGGCTGACACAACAGTTAACAAACTGCATGACGTCACTTGTATCTGGAACTCAAAACAGTCAAACACTCACGGGCCGGGAGGGGAGCTGTGGTCGCCAGGGCTGGGCTGGGGGCGCAGGGGGAGGCGGGTCAGGGGGCACGGAGCCGCAGCGAGGCGGCATGAGTCGTTCTGGAGAAACACGGTGCGGCGTGCGTGTTCACCGTGAATGCACACAATCAGCATTAGCAAGTGAAACAAAATAGAGCGTTAGGTTCTCACTCTTAAACATCAATATTATGCCTGAAAGTCCATTTAACTATAACATTCACTGATTACTCTCATTCTGGCTCTTCTTACCAGACGCACGGCTTCTGCCCGGATGCACACTCAAGTTTCTTCAAAAGGCGCCCGTGGAAGGCCAGTGTGGTTTTCTGAGCTTCCTCGTGCATGAACATCGCTTCATTTTGCCCTTCTCCCCGAGTAATGGTTTTCCTGGATGTAGAACCACAGACTCGAAATTCTTCTGGCGCTTTAAAGCTGTTTCCCCACAGGGCGTGGCGCTGCAGTCGGAAGTGGGCCACCGGCACGTCTCTCGGGCCGTTTCAGGAGTCCCTTCTGTTGCTGTTAGGCCATCAAAAATTGGGGACAGCTTCTTTATTTTTGGAGTTTGGGCATTCTTCCAGAACACACACAAGGACTTGCACTTTTTCTTGACCTATTTCGTCCTGCAATAGACACTTTCGGATTAAAAAAAACTCTCACAGCTTTTCTCAGTTCGGGAAAAATGTTTCCGCGTCATCTGTGAGCTCGTCCCCTTCTTTGATCGCCATCCCCTCTCCCTCTGTTCATGTTCTTTTTTGGTAAAGTTCCGTCACCCAGTCATCTAGATGAATAATTCAGTGTTCAGCAGTAGCCGTTCCGATATTTGGCCTTTTTTTTTTTTTTTTTTGAGCTTTTAATGCCATCAACCTTTTAAGAACTCAGATCGCTTTTATTGTCGTTTTCTTTCTTATTTCCTAGGATGTCATTTGGGAATCTTCTGGATAACAGGGAAGTGGCTTCCTAAGGCTTTAGTGGGAAGGCCGGTGACTGAGCAGGGCGCTTTCCTCTAGGGTCACAACCTTCGCCAAAACTCTGATAAAAACGAACATCCATGGACGCTGAAAACGCGCCGGACACCGGGATAAGCCGTGCTCAGGACTCCCACTTTATCAGAACCTGGGGCACAGCTGGGATGCAGACCCAGGAGGGGGGTCCATGGCAAACAGACCCGCCCAGGCTGGCCAGCCCGGGGTTTGTTCAGAAAGGACTCCGGTGGCCTTCCTGGGCCGCGTATTCAGGGCGCCATGGGGCTGGCTCCGCTCGCCCTCCGCCCGGTGCTTGCTCAGGGCCCCACGGGACTCCCTCATCCCAGTGGTGCTTTTTCCTGCCCACTTTCCCTGCCAGTTCACTCTGACTCCAGCCGGTGTCCCCAGGATCCTGCACCACGTCTGTGTCTCTCGTGACATCCCTTCTTGGTTGTCATCGCTCTCGGGCACTTGCTCTCATTTGTTGGCTCATATTCTGTCAGTTTTATGGCATTTCTGGTGGAAAGGGACGTAATTGCTCGGCTCAGTGGGTCGCTCTGGCCCAATAAAGCCATCTTTCCAAGGGCGGCGCTGCCTCATTGCAGAGTTCTGCAGATTGCTCCTTGATGCCGGGTCCATCTGAGCTCTAATTTGTCACAGGGGACCCTGCAGGGCTGGCCCGAGCTCCTCCTCCACCTCTGGACTCCTCCAGCCCGTTCACCACATCAGCCCCTGCCCGGGACACAGAACAGCCCCCGAAGGCGCCAGGCGGCCTTGCACATCCGTCCCTCCACAGAGCGTTTCCCTGCTTTTGGAACCAGCGGTCATTGTCCCGGGGACCCCTGTGCCTGGGACAGACAGGAAGGTCGCAGGATCACCGGTCCAAGACCTTGGGCATCTGGGGCTGCACCCCTTGGCTGGATGCCAGCGCCTGGCCCGCACACATGGCTGCCCCCCAGGCACTGCTCCCCGTTTGTACTGTCTTCCTGGTTTTCACATTTTATTACAGTCCCGTCTCCCGGCCCAGCAGGGTGGGACTCCCTGGGGGCAGGGAGCTTGGGTTGCATTGCGACAGTCCCTGAAACCCAGGAGTGCGCGGCATGCAGCAAACACTCAGTAAACTGGCTCAGTGGGGAAAAAGCAACCCAGCCGCAGCTCTGCCCCGACCCCACCTCAGGGGCCCCAGCCCGCCCCTTCTGGGCTCCAAATCTCAGCCCCCAAGAACTAGCACCCCTCCCACAAGGCCCCTGCCCTGGGCCAGGCTGTAGACGCCTTCACTGCAGGCCAGCCCCCACCTGTGGGTGCACTGGCGGTATCTCCGTAATAGCTGTTGCCCAGCCGTCAGCCAGGGGCCAGCAACTGTGTCTGAGCACAGACGATGGTGTGTCACTGTCCCTTCTCGGCCCCTGGAAAACGCTGGACAAAGAAAGTGGCTGGTGGGACCCTCGTTGCAGGTGGAGCACGGCCACAGAGGAGACCAGTGGATGCGATGCTAGCCCCAGGGTGCTGGGGCTGGGACCCAGACCACCGCCAGGCCCAGAGCCCGCGTCCAAGTCTGGCTGTGCACTCAGGCCTCCCTCTGGACCTCCGTGCACGCGCTGTGGCCAGCTGGCTTCCCTCACAGGCGGGAACAGCCGCGCCACTGCCCCTCCCACCACCCGCAGCTGCTCGGAGCCCTTTCCACGTGACTGTGTCGGTACGCTTCGCTGGCTGCCTCCAGGAGCCTCCCGCAGGATCTGCACCCAGAGCCCCCGGGACCCCCACCACCACCACCACCGCCAATGTGGAGTTAGAGGTTGGGGGAGCCAGGGCTCGCCTCCACCCGGGGCCACTCGAGCCACGCCCGCCTCCTGCCCCTCCGACCAGCGAGGCCGCAGAACCCATGGAGCTCTCAACTGCCTTCCCGCATTTTCAAATCATTATAAAAGTTTAATGCTCAACGACATTTTAAAAATGCCATAAAAATACCGTCTCAGGACAAAAGATGTGTTTTCCCTCCTGGGACCGAGGGAGACGCCCCCTCGTGAGCGAAAGCATGTGACTATGTGTCTGGGGACTGGCGGGCCCCTGCTGGCCCGGCGGGTCCCACACTGAATGCCCACGCCAGCGCGCTGGTCCGGGCGGGCATCCTGGAGGGGGTGGCGGGGGCTGGCAGCGTCTTCCCCAGGCCCTCGTCTCCCTCGGCCTCCCTGGACCACGGCTACGGGGCTTACGACACGGGGCCGGAGACGGCCTCTGAGCAGGGCTCCCACCAGAGCCCCCCTGCGCCCTCCCCGCCTCCATGCAGTCCCGGGGCCAGGGGCCTCCGCGACCTCCCCACGCTCTTCGACCCGGGACTCCTCAGCTTCCCGCTTGTGTGACCCCGGGCCTCCCGAGTGTCGGTCCCTGGGGTGTGAAGTGGTCCCAGTGACAAGCCCACGTTGTGGTTTGCTGTGCAATAGGAAGCGTTCACTCGTGCAAAACGCTTAGGAAGGTGCCTGATCTGTGGGAGGGACTCAGGCCACGCTGGGCGCTGTTCTCTCTCAGCTGTTACACGACCACATCCTCATGCATGGCCCGACTGCCATTGTCTCCTCCTCCAAGGAGCCTTCTGTGACTGCCCCCACTCTGGATCAGCCTTGCTCCTCAAAAGTCCTTCATCCACCCGTCGACTCAGCGACTGGCTGCTGTCACCTGTCACCTGGTGTGCGCCGGGCACTGACCTGCCCTCAGGGGCTGCTCCCGCACAGCACGAGCTCCACCCTCTTATCCTCTGTGACAGAGGCTCAGCTCAGCCAAAGAGACACGTTCCCCACTTAGGGACAGAAAAAGAAAACGCACTTCTCCTGACCGCTGATGGCGGCTGATACAGACAGAAGTCCCCGCCCCTGGTCCCTGATTGGTCCATCCTCATGCAAATGAGGGCTCTGAATCGTCACAGATTGGTCCAAAGCACTGCCCTGATTGGTCAGAATAGAGTTGCCCTGATTGGTCGGAGCTCCACAGCTCTGACTGGACAGGGAAAGCCTCAGCCCTATTGGTTGACACAGGATCGGGGACTCCTCCCTCCGGGCTGCTCAGGTGCAGGACTGCGTGCAGGCGGGCGGCTCAGGGCCCGCTGCTCTCAGATGGCGGGTTGGTGAGAGGCCGCTGGGCAGCGATGGCTGCGAGGCTCCGCCCTTTTAAAAAAATTGAACCCCTCTAGCCACCGGGAGCCCGGTCAGATGTGTGTGTGCAAAGATCGTCTGGCTGCGGCGTGGACGTGGCTGGGCTTGGCAGGCGTGGTTGGGTATTGGCTGCCACTCCCTAGAATCTGTCCAGCTTGAGCGATAGGCGCCCCCTTGCCGAGCGCTGTGATGCTTCACCCATTTTCTCTTTTCACTGGCGTGTTCGATTTTCCCGTGCAACCCTAGGAGCGACGCAGGGCAGGCAAAATTATTTTACCTTCTCAGAATTTTTGAAAATGTCATGAAATTTTTAAGTGGCATTTATATTCCAAGGGCTGTAAAGTCAAGTTTATATGCTTCTTTTGCTCTCAACCTGATTTAAGCCTCACCAAACCCCACCAGGCAGGCACGTTACCATGTGTGATCAATCGATGGGGAGACTGAAGCACGAAGAAGCCGCACGACCTCCTGGGCGGAAGCAGAGTTCGACCGGCGTTGCAGCCCGGACACGTTCCCACAGACCACAGGGCAGTTGGCCCCCACGCTGGGAGGGCTGGGTGGGAAGAAATCAGATGCTGATTGATAGTGAAGGATGTCCCCCTGGAAGTTTCCTACAGGGAGCCCCCACCCTCTGCCTTCCCATGACGCCCACCACACCCCTTGCCCTGTGTCCAGCCCCCAGCCCGGTTTGCTTCTCAGCCGTCTCTGGGCTCTGGAGGTCTCTCAGATGAACAAGGGGTGTCTACAGACTGAAGGGAAAGGAGGTGACCATGGCCCCTGGGCGGGGGCGGCACAGGCTTTGACGAGCCACTGAGCCCGCTCTGTGATGTCTTCTGCCCCCTGCCCTCCCCGTGGACCTGGAAGCTGTTTACCCAGCATGCAGTGAGAAAGACGGGAGATGACGCTTGTCAGCACCTGCTGCTGCCGGTCCTGGGCGTTATCTCGTGACCGGGTCCTTGTACCTTTTCCTGGGGGCCCCTCGGTGCACCAGGCTCTGGAGACAGTGATGAAAGGGTCCTGGGTCCTGGGCCCTGCCCCCTGGGGCACAGGAGCCGACACAGACCAGCTGAGCTGCACACAGTAACGCCAGACCGGCTGTGGACCCCCCACTGAGTGGCCCTCCGGAGCCAGTGTCCACAGGGAGCCGTGTGGCCCAGGGCAGAGCCCACATGAGGGGGCATGAAGAGAAGCTGGAAGTGCCGAGACCTGCCCAAAGCCAGGGTATAAACGCCATCGCTCCCGGAACCCGGCGCTTATCTGTGGGTTGGGCAGGAGCTTCCCAGGCAGGAGAAAATACAGTTTGCAAAGGCGCCGAGCTGTTCTAAAGGACCTGAACCATCAGCGGGATGCACAGTGGAGGGAACTAATATCGATCTTCTTGCCGTGCCTATGTGATTTGCTAGGCAACACAAAAGCAGCCGCATGTAATAATACAACAATGTCAGCTCAGGAGCCCCACGCACTGCGTGTTCCAGGGAGGCCGGCTTTGCCGTGTTCGGCCTGATCTCCCCACGTTCCTGCAACCCCAGGGGGAGGCACTGCCGTCAGCCCCATGACCCCATGCTGGGATGTGGTCCCAGGACACGTGATCACAGACCAGCTATGGCCACAGGCCTGTCCCATCTTCCCTCGCGAGAGCAAAGCCTCCCCTTTCTCAAGCCCACAGTGTGGTAGAACCACAGTGACGAAGCCAGTCCCGTCCCTGGCCCTGCCCCTTCCTTGTCATGGAAATGATGCTGACCCAGTGTCTCCTGTCCCCACCCTGCTGTCGGCCACGGAGGCAGCCACCTGACCTCAGCTGGCCAATCCCATCAGGGACAAGAGCTGAACATTCCTGAGAAAACACTCAGGGTCAGGGCTGGATGGATGTGGGGGGAGGGAGGCCTTGCCCAGGACTGGGTTACAATGACAACCGGGAAAGAGTGTCCCACTCACAGAGGGGGCAGTGGATTTCGGGGCTCCAGTGACCAGGGCGGGGGGGTTGAGGGGGGAGACTGAGGCAGGTGGCCAGTCACAGGGCTGGGACAACCACAGACCAGTGACAGCAACCAGGGCCAGCCCAGGGAGAGACAATGGCCCTGCTGCTCACCTGCTCACGAGCTGAGTCTCCAGGGAGACACCTGGCCCAGCCCTGTCACCTCGTGCTTTGCACATGGACCGTCACCCCCACACCCCTCCTTTCCCAGGCTTTCCACGGGTTTGTGGTGCCCACAGTTCAGCCACCATCCCAAGTCCCCAGCACCACCATAAGAGTCCATGGTTCTTTTCTATTTTAAATAGACTTGGTTTTATAGAGAAGTTAATAGTGAAATTGAACAGCAGGTACAGAGATTTGCCCTCCACCCCCTGCCCCCCCACAGCCTCCCCCACCACCAACACCCCCACTGAAGTGGGGCATTTGTCACAGCCCAATCAATGACGTGTCTACACGAACACGTCATTGTCACCCAGTGTCCGTGGTCTACATCACAGTTCTCTCTCGGGGCTGTGCGTCCTGTGGGCTGGGACACCTATGAAGTGCCACGTGTCCCTCACTGCAGTGTCACATGAAGGAGTTCCACTGCCCTGAAACCCTGTGCTCCGCCGAGGCGTCCTTCTCCCTCCCCAGCCCCTGGTGACCACAGCTGTCACCCTCCCCGCAGTTCTGCCTTTTCCGGAGTGTCACACGGCTGTACTCACACAGCGTGTGGCCTCTGCAGACTGGCTGCTTTCACTCGGGCGCAGGCACTTGGGTTCCTCCGTGTCCGTCCGTGGGTGAGGGCTCCGTTTACTGATAACATCCCTCCCCCCCCACTGGGTGGGCCACCGCCCCTGCAGCACCTTCTGGAGGACACCTGGGTGCTTCCAGGTTTGTCAGTTGCGAACATAGCTGCTGTCACATCTGTGGCAGGTTTTGTTGACATACATTTTCAATTCACTCGGTAAACACCAGGGAGTGTGATAGCCGGATCGTATGGTGACAATATGTTGAGTTTTACAAGAAACCACCACGCTGTCCTCCAAAGGGGCTGCGCCATGTTGAGGCTAAAGCAGGCTCACAGTTGTGATACAGAGAAATAATGTGATAATTGATTAATAAAAACACAAAACAGACCCATGTTTCGCGCACTCAGAGTGAAAGGCCTGTGCCCGCCCTGGGCGCAGGTAGTCTGTGGAAGGTGCGGTTTGCAGACACGACACATCCCAGCCCGCTGCAGTTTGCTGCACAAGCTCGGGACAGACTGACACAGCAAATGTGTGTCTCCTCCCAGGCTGGAGGCCGGAGGCCCGAGACCAGGGTGCCGGCCGGGCAGATCTGCGGGGGCTGCGAGGGGAGGCCCCTGCGTCTCTCACACCAGCCCCGCTCCGCGCAGGTCCATCCCTGCATCTAAGGACCCCGTTTATGAGGCCAGCCGTGTGGGCTCGGAGCCCCCTCGCCGGCCCCGCCTCGCCGCGTCACCTCGGGGAAGGTCCGTTTCCCCGCAGGGCCGCGTTCTGCGGTGCGAGGGGTTAAGACTCCGATGCACGAATTGGGCAGGGGATGCCGTTCAGCCCGTGACACTTGCCTTTTAATTCTCTTAAGTGTCTTTGGCAGCCAGAAGTTTTCATTTTAATAAAGTCCAAGGTATCAATTTTTTAATGGGTCATGCTCTTGGTGTGATGTCATTTCTAAGAACACTGCCCAGCCCCCGGCCCCTTAGGTTTTCGTTCAAATGCTTTATCGCTTTATCCTTTACACTTAAATCAATGACACGTTTTGAGTTAATTTTTGTGTGAGGTGCCATGATTAGGTCGAGGCTCCTCGTTTTGATATATAATTGGTCCCACACCTTTTGTTGAAAAGGCTATTCTTTCTCCATTGAGTTCTTTCTGCGCCATCACGAGAAGCCCAACAGGCATCGGAGGGGGCTGCATCGCGGACTGCGCACAGCGCGGGCCAGGCCCACCGTCTGTGCCTCCCCCAAGACCCCACCCTCTGATCCCTGAGAGTGAGTCGTCAGACGGGTACTAAGACCCCTAGCTTCAACCCTCTTTCTCAACACAGCTCCTGTCTGTCCCAATTGCTGCGACTTCCATACAAACACCGGAAGTGCCTCATCTGTGTCTACACCCGCGTGGGGACTCTGAGGAGCCCAAACACCAACTCGGGAAGACGGGAGTCTTCCTTGGGTTGCCGCCAGGAATGCAAGATCCTCCTCATTTCTTTGAGTCTTTCCTGAAAGCTTTGGTCCCTGTGTCAATCTTTCCAGCATCCGACCGCTGTACGTGGTGTCTATGATGCACACTTCCATGGCTTATCTCTTAAAACTACTAGAAATGGTACATTGTTATGTTGATTTCCAAATCATTTACTGCTAATATATAAAAACCTATTTATCTCTGCGTGCGTGTGTGTTGGCCAACCTCCCGCAGTCTTGACAAATTCATCTCTTAGTTCTAGAAGGTTGTTTGCATTGTATTTGGGATTATCTGCATAGGTAATCACGCTGTCTGTGAATACAACCGTTTTACCCTTTTTTTCAATCGGAGGGAAATCAGTATGTGTTTCACCAGTAAGCTGGTAGCTGCCACTTTTTTGTAAGTGTCCTTGGTCATCAGGTTGAGGAGTTGGGCTTACAGAAGTTTGCTTTGCATGGCTTGCTCTTTGCTACGAAAGGTTCTGAGTTTCATCAGAAGGCTCCCTCACACCGATCCACGTGATCGCGAGACGTTACTTTTTAGACAGTTCGTAGAGTGGGCGCCATTGGCCGATTGCTAATGTTGACCCAGTTCCTAATTCCTGAAGGAAACCCCAATGGGCGGTCCTGCCTTAATCTTTTCTGTATACTGCCAGATTCGACTCGCCATCGTCCGTGGAAAATACACGCCTGTCCATCCATGCACCGCGTGGTCTGCGGGTCTGTGTGCCCCGTTTCCATCTGGAGTCGGAACTGGGGTAACACCCACCTCCTAGGACAGGGTGGAGACTGGGTCCTTCTCCCAAGGAGGTGGTCCTCAGCAGGTACCACTTCTGTTTTAAATGTTTGGTAGAATTCACAAGGGAGATCATCTGGGCTTAGAGATTTTTTTCTCCAAAAGTTTTAACTATAATTCCCATGTCTTTAATGGTGATTGGACTTTTTAGGTTCTCAACGTCATCTTGGGTGTGTCTGTGGTCTTCAAGGATTTCATCTGTTTTATGGAAGTTGTTGAATTTATTCATGTGGAATTGCTGGTAGTGTTCCCTTTTCATCCTTTGGTGTCTTCGGGGTCTGTTGAAAAAGAAAAACACTTTTTTTCATTTCTGATATTGGTATTTTTAACTTCTATTTTTTGTCAGCTCACAGACACTTACCAATTATATTGATTTACACAAAGAACTAGCTTTTGACTTTCTCTGTTGTTTTCCTGTTTTCAGTTTGATTGATTTCTGTTGTTTTTAAAATTCCCTTTCTTCTCCTTGCTGTGGGTTTATTTTGCTTTTTATTTTTTAGTTTCTTAATACAAAGCTTAGATTATTCATTTGAGACCTCCCTTGTATTCTACAATAATGCATAACCATGGAAGGGCTTTAAATTTCCCTTTTAGCGCTGTCTTAGTTACATCCCATAAGCGGGGATGATATTGACATGCTGTGTCTCCCTGTGGTTCTGCTAAAAAATACTTCTTCATTTTCCTGGGGACTTCCTCTGCGATCCAATTACGGGCTAAACGTGTGATGTTTAATTTTGGAGACTTTCCTGTTGCCGTTCTGTTACTGCCTTACAGTCTAATTCCATTATGACCAGAGGCATGCCCGGTGTCCTGTCGGTGATTTTGCCCGGAGAGCTCCCACGTGGCCCTGAAGGTACGCGCCCTCTCGGTGCGTGTGGAGTTCCTTAAGCGCCAAGCAGCCGCGGTGGGTGGGCAGCGCTGTCTGCCTGCCGGCCTGTGTCTTGCTGACGGAGCAGCGCTGGCCCCAGCGGTCCCGGTCGGTCCCTTTATTTCCGCTGCCCGTCTCCCCCACGGTGGCCGCCCCTGTCCTGATGCCCTCAGCTGGACGCACACACAGTCATGGTGAGGGTCCCCTCTGCTGCAATCGCGGGCCGTCTATTCTCTCTGGTAGTGACGGAGCCAGCCCACGGCTGTGATCGCTGTTCGCACCAAGAGCTTTTCCACCCTCTCCCTTTCAACCTGCGCGTGCCGTCCTGTGTGCTGTGTGCGATGCGCCGTGGGCAGCGTGCGGGGGCTTTTTGTGGTGGCCGTTCAATCCCTGGCTTTCAGCCGTGTGCACGCAATTGTCATTTATTCCACTAAGTGACACTTTTAGATTTAGTTCTACCATTTTCTTATTTTTCTGCTTGCTTCCTCCACTTTCATTTCTGATTTCCCCTTTCCTTCTTCTTTGCAGTTAGTGCACATTTTTTAGCATTACCTGTTGTGTTGTTCACTACCTCTCTCTGTACAGATAAAATTTTTCAGCCTGCTTGATCCAGAGACTGACGTTCTCACCTTTTCAGGTTTCTAGAAACAGTCCCTCATCGCTCCAGGTGAGACACACAAGTCTTCCTCCTTCGAGGCCCCTCTGCCTCCGCGGGGAGCGGTCATTTCCTGCGACCACACTGACGCCCTCTGTGGACAAGGGCCGACTCCTCGCCCTCCGCGGTCAGGCAAGTCCAAAGCTTTCGAACGGCGCAGGGTCCATCGTGCGCGCATGCGCTCACCGCGCCGTTCCGTCCTCTGCTCCCCGCGGGCGCGCGGATCCCCCAGTCTCGCCCCCTCCGACTGTGGGTTTTCCTTCGGGAATCCTCTGAGAGCGCCTCTGCCGGTGGTGAATTTTCTTAGTTTTCCTTCAGCCAAGAACATCTCTGTTCCTTGGCCCTGGATTCTGGAAGGTGCTTTCTCTGGATGCATTTTTCCTAGCAGACGGTTCTTTTATTTTGGGCTTTGCGGGTGCTGGGCCCCTCCCGCCGGGGCTCCGGAGCACCCACGGCAGGTGCGCCGCCGGGGCCTGGCTTTGCTTCTGCAAGTGGATTCCTGTAAGCGGGTGCTCACTGGGGTTTGCCAGGCTCCTGGCCTCTGTTGGCCTACGCATTTTTCCAAGTTTGGAAAGTTTTCCGTCAATGTCATGGCCAGTATTCTTCGCACCCGACTCTCTCCTCTCTGACTCGGCGGCAGAAATGCTGGGACGGCCGTGGTCACACGGGTCCCCGAGACTCGTGCGTATTTCAAGCCTGTTTATCTGCTGTTCGGGTCGAGTAACTTCCAGGGACCTACCTTGGAGTTCAATGGCTCCTTTCTCTGTCATTGTCATCCAGGTGAGCCTGTCTGTGGGGTTTTCCGCTTCATGTGTATTTTTTCAGGACTTCAATTACCATTTTCTGAGCTTTGATTGATGCCCGCTGTGTTGTGCTTGCTTGCTGGAATATTTTAATAATAGCTGCTGTAAGCAGCTGTCAGGTGACGCCAGCGTCTGTGTCATCCCGCAGTGGTGACTGCCGGCTGGCTTCCCCCGAGAGAACTGAGAGGTTCCTGGTTCTGCGCATGACAAGCGATTCCGGGCTGTGTCCTGGGCGTTCCGCTCTGAGGCCCTGGCTCGCGCTCCCGTCTCACGCAGACGCCACATTTCTGTGAGGCAGGCAGGTCCCTCGCTCACACTCAGGCCACGGGTTCCGCCCGGCCTTCTCCGGCCGGTGAGGGGCACGGCCAGGCCTTCGCCATCCTGTCCCGCACACGTCACTCCGTGTCCAGCGGAGCGCCTGGTCTGTGCGCTCTCGGCCAGCTCGGTGCGCCCTGCGTCTGGAACACTCTGTGTGCATGGCCTGTGGGAGGAGGGGCTCCGGGCCCGGGAACTCAGAAGCTGCCCTATGGGGTCGCTCTCCGGAGTCCCCAGGAGTCAGAGACCCTGCTCTCCCACCCCTGGCTCTGCTCTCTTCTGCCATCACCTGCCGTTGGTGGCCAGCAGCACAGAGTGGGGGAGGGAAGGGCACGCAGGGTCAGCGGCTCTGCGGCGTGAACCGATGACCGTCTGCCTCCACGGTCACGTGCCTGGGGACTCCTGCCTCCAGCTGCTTCCACAGCCTCCGACTGGCTGCTGCCGAAAACGGAGAATTGGAAACAGGAGAGAAAGCGGGGTTTCCGAACCCTCCCCGTTAGGAGCCCCCCTCCTGCCGGAGCGTCCCCGGGGCTCACTGTCCCGCCCACACCTGCTTTTCCGGGACGGTGAATTCTGGCGGGAGGAGACCAGAGGGGAGGGCACGAGGGGCGCCCCGCTTGTCAGTGGCACGCGGAGCTGTGGGGTTCTTCCCCGAACCACCCGCTGCTGTTTACCTCCCAGGGTCTTCAGAGAGGCTGCGTCCTCCGCCCAGGCTGCGCGCTGCCAGCGGACGGCCAGGGAGGCCGCGCTGAGTCCAGTGGGCCCGGGCCCGGGGCCGGGGGCTGGTCTCACGGGCTGGCGTCCACACTCCTGTCCCTCACGGCCCCTCGGTTCCAAGCACAGGGCCCAGCTCGACCTGCTGGTGTCGAGCAGCGTGTTCTGATGAAATTTTCTACATTTGTTCTTTCTGACATTAAAAATACATACCCGTGTACCTGCATTGATTTTGATTTGGGAGCATTCTGGAACACTTTTAACTGAATTCTTGTTCAGTGTGTCCCAGGCCCAAGTGTCTGGTAATAAGTTGTGGAAAATAAAAAATGAATTTGCTTTTCTTTTAAGAAAATCAATAAATCACAAGAGATGAATTTAATTTAAAAAACAGAAAGGAGAGTTTCTGCCTGGTGAGAGCGCTCACGTCGGAACAGGACACGGCTTCTGCAAGGCGGGGGGGGGGGTAGTGGGGGGGGGCGGCAGCCTGCGCAGAGGGCCCACGTCCTGGGAGGCGGGTGGCACGCAGCTCTGGTCTCCCTGGGGGAGCCCCCTCAGGTGCTCCGCCTGCCCGGTCTGGCCCGGCCACACCATCTGCACAAAGCCTCCAGCTGTCTGCAGCGTCCCTGTGTCTGTCCCTGCATTTCTCAGGGTCCTCGGCCAGCAGGGCCTTTGCTCCCTTCAAAATACAGCCAGCCTTTCAGGCTCAGTGCGCCCGTCCCCCTAGGTGACACGCCAGGACCAGGTCAGCACCTGCTGAGCTTCTAACCACAAGATTCTAAACACCAGGTGTGACCGACGGTCCCACTATGCCAAGAGCAGCGTCTAGTAAGTGAGGCGTTTTGTGTGGCCAGCGGCCCGCCAAGCTGGACTGGGGGGTCTGTTCTCGGTGATCCTTGCCACTGTCCCTGGTGCTGACCCATTACCAGCCCTTTTGCCAGCCCTGACTGGCTCATGGAGAGTCCCGGCACCTGCTCAGGAGGGCCTGTGTGGGCCCCTGGGGGCCTCCATCCACACCGCCAGCCCCCCCCCCCAGTGCAGGGTCCTGCCCGCCGATCTGAGTCCTCCCTGTGCCCGGAGAGGCCCCTCTCATCAAGCTGGAAATCCACCCCCAGGGGCTGCTGCCGCCCAGCCAGTCACGCCGCGCTCCGGCCACGGCAGGCCTCGGTCTTACAGAGGCGGCGTGACTGGCTCGGCGAGCTGTTGGCAGACGCACGTGAGGGTGACCACCTCGGGTGGCCACAGCTTGCCGGGTGATCGATGTGGAAAAGGAATTGAGAGACGCGTGCCCCTCAGACGTGCCGGTCAGTGCATGCAGAGCACGAGGCGGGAAGGAGCTCCGCCCCCTCTTCCCCTCCGCCGGCCGGTGTGCAGACCCTGCGCTCCTGCCTCTGGCCAAAGTCGCGCTCCGGGACACGGGAAAGGGTCACAAGTCATCTCATGAACAGCTCCCCGGAGGTCACGGTATGGGTCATTCTGTTTTGTTTGAGCCAGCGGTCACTTGAGTTTTACCTGCCACGAGCTCTTGTCTGGTCCCTGCTGAAGGCGGAGGTTCGGGTGAGAGTGAATGAGGTTTCCGGTGCAGCCCTGGTTGTGCTTAAACCGCCGGAGCCTTAAACCCGGTTCCACCAGATTCTGTTTCCTCGGCAACAACAAAGCTCATGCTTTTCCCGCTGGGAGCAGCTCTTCACGCTGCAGCCCGAGGACGTTTCGGAAAGATGTCCTTCCTTTGTGCCGCAGTCAACAGCATACGCGGAATTTAATACGTAATGCAGACCCCTTGACAAAGAGATGAAAGTGTGTGGGGATGGGACCGGGGACCGGGGTCAGGTATCTGCTGTGATGTCGTCTCTGATGTCACCGTGCGGACGCTAGCCACCCGCCGCTCCACCCTCACTTTCCACCCCGGGAACGTGGATTCGATGATGCGCATTTCCTGGACCATCTTCCCACCATTTGTGAAATTTAATTGTATTCACGTCTCTTATGATCCGTAGAAGTTTAAGTGTGTTACTGAGTCGAACCCACTTTGCGGCTCCCCGGTCCCATCAGCGTCCTTTGCTGTCTGATCTGCATCAGTCAGTTTTCGTTGTAATGAGGTGGTTTAACAAGCAACTCCTCGGCAGCTCCGCAGCTTAACACAACAAACGTTTATCCCACGCTGACGGCTGAGGACCTGGCAGCCTGGCTCCGGGCAGCGGTGATGCTCAGGTGTGCCCGCACCCCCCCACCCACCGACTCCAGGACCAGGGCCGGAGGGTCAGCCATGCCTGGGCTGTGACACTCCTCCCCACCCCCCCGGTGCAGGAGAGGTCTGCAGCCAAGTTCACACTCATAGCATTTAATGGCGGTTGTCTGAGGCCGAGGGCCCACCGAGGTCTGGGGGGGTCCCAGGTGGCTCTCTGAGGGTCCACCGAGTCCTGTTAGGCAGGTGAAGGGGGGCAGGGCTCGGGAACCAGGTGGCCCGGCGCACGCAGGGGTCTGAGGCCAGAGGGAGACTGGCCCGTCCTGGGCGGTGGGGGACGGTCAGCCTGCTGCAGCCACTGGTGGGGAGGAAGCCCCAGAGCCACACGAGGGGACGCTCGGCTGGGGCCCGGCCATGTTCCGACGTGGCCAGCTCCCCGACTTGGGGTTCACAGAGGAGTCGAGGGAGTCCCGAAGGTGCCATAGTGTGATCAGTGGCATTTTTTAAAAGGGTCATTCTGGCCTGCCGGCTGTTCCCTCCCCCGCCACGAGGCGGTGACAGTCTTCAAACCCTCTGTGTGGGCACAACGGCATGACAGTCCCCAGCGCGTAGGCACCATGCTCTGGAGCTCAGGGGGAAGGCCGTGACGTGTGTGGGGGCCCTCGGCTCCCACCCAGGTGCTGGAGGGCCACCCCGCAGTGCTACCCTGCGGTGCCACCCGGGAACCCACTCAGCTTCTCACCCAGGGGGCAGGGCCGCGTCCGCTCTGTCCCTGCCCGGGCTGGGGCCCTGCACAGGGGTGCATGTGTGTGTATGTGAGTGCGTGCGGGGGTGCACGCAGGCGGTACGGTACGTGTGCCAGAATGCGTGTCTTGAGGGAAAGCTCTTCCTTCCGACTCACGGCCACAGACATAAACGCTGCTGTGGACGACTTTTAAGTTCATATAAATCACCATTAATGAGAAAGGGAAAAAGCAAAGAAAATTTATTTGGGTTAAAAAAATAAGCCGCTGCCATAAGTAAACCACAGACTGTTAACACAGGAGGAGGAAGGGAGGGCGGAGATGAGCCGCCTCCTGGGGCCCTGCCGGCCGGAGGGGACAGAGGAACGCCCCCGCCCCCCGGAGACCATGGGCGGCAGGCGCGGGTCCAGGCTCCTGAGGGCCGCCAGCCCACCGGATCCGTGGCAGTGCCCAGCGAGGGGTCCACGAGCACGCGCTCCTGAGAGCCTTGCTGGAGTGGGACCCACCCCAGGGGGTGCAGACCACACTGCGTTTGAGAAGCTGCTCCCTCCCCGCGGTTTCCGGTCTTCCCTGCACAGAGAGGGGGCTCCCTCCCTCCCAGGTAGGGTTGGCCCAGCCCCTCGGGGAGGTGTGGTGACTCAGACAGTCTCCCCTCCCCCCACCAGCCGCCCTCCTGGTAGGTGTGTGGTGGGCACGCCCACCTGCGCGCTCTGCCGGGCACACAGTAGGACTTGATAGTAACACTTACCCTACGCCCCCCACTCTGGTGCAGGCAAGGCTGCTGGCCGCTGGGCGCGGCGGACCCGTGTGGGTGGTGGGGCCGGACGCAGACCCAAGTCCAGCAGGGCGCACCCCTTGAGTAGTTTCTGCTGGACGCTGCTGTTTCCGAGGTGCCCAGGGCATGAGGCAGCGCCCCTCGGCCTTGAGCCCCCCGTCCTTCCACTGTCCCCCC